>PVKM010018759.1:0-24769 GCA_004027735.1 Carollia perspicillata | reverse complement strand
GAGTCGAGCTGTCCCCACCCCACCCTGGTGTCCAGAGAGAAGGGATCTGGGTCAGAATGGGCAAAGGAGAGAGTGTGCCCAAGGCAGCTGGAGAGAGGAGCCAGGGCCCAGGAGGCGGTGTGAAGGTCCCCTCAGGCCAAAGGCAGCACCCTCTCCCCAGCAGTGCTCGTTCTGATGTCTCAGGGTTTTACCCACGGAGCATTAATTCTATAAGCTTCTATAATCATAAGAGCAGAAAAATTGGAGATCACTAACAACGAAAACAACATATTTGTGAAATCACAGAGTTTGTGGGTCAGAAAGAGCTTTCCCTGACACCGCCTTTTCAGAAACCAGGACAGCATTTAAGGAGAGCCTGTCAGCCCAGGACCTGCAAATGGCCAGAGACTGCAGTCCCGCTCAGCTGGCGACTGCGGGAAGACTGGGGTGAAAGACCCCAGCCTGGGACAGGGCTGTGCCAGGGGCCACATTCCACTGACTGCAGGATACACCCTGCTTTCAGCTGCACAGCAGGAGGTGGCTGCAGGGGGCACTGCGGAGGGTTTCAAATGTCCTCAGAACAGATGCCATCTCACCTGGACAGAACAGGAGCTCTCTGGGTAGCACAAGGGTGGGTCCAGGGTCACCCCCCCACCGACACTCCTCCCTTGCTCAGGCTCAGCACCACAGCACTTGGGTGTTGCCACGGAGCCCCAGGGCTCCTCAGACCCCGAGAAGAGCCACTGCTCTAGTGTGGAAGGACCTCTGATCCGAGAAGGTGGGTCTAGACCCAGCCTTTCCCTGTGGCAGTGTGAGTCTGAGACACTGACCACCTTGGCAGGCTTCAGTCTTTGCTTCTAAAATGGGCCTGCCCCCAACACGGTGCCCCGACACGGTGCCTTACACACGGTGCCTTACACATGTCCCTCAGCAAGCATTTATTAAGCACCTACTACATGATGAGCCCCTGAAATATTGAGATGAACACAACTCAGGGAAGCGAATGTCACTACATGTACAAGGAGAGGCCAGTAAGCACAGGCCACTTGAAAGCCAGAAAGTCAGGGGACGCCAAGAACCAAGGAGCAGCAGGGACCAGCAGGGGAAGATTTAGGGTGAAGGAGGGCATTCTGAGGCACACGCATACACTCACGAGCAACCACACATGGAAATGCACACGCAGACACAGAGACACACACAGGGGCACGCTCAGCCCAGAACTGGCTCCCAGCCCCCACCTGGGGGCAGGAGGGGGCCTCCTCAGACATGTGTGCTGAGGATAAAGAGAAACTGCAGCCGGGAAGGAGTGTCCTCCGGGTTGGGGGCCCCGCGGCCAGGCAGCAGGGCTCTGCCACAGCAGTGGGGGCCCTGAGAGAAGAGTGGGCAGCCTCCAAGGCACCCCCTTCACATCCAGACAAAATGTGGGCACCCACACGGGCAAGCCCAGCAGCCCCACCCCACCACCCCGAGGCACGGCATGCCGCCCCTCCCCCAGCCGCTGTCTCTGTGCGCTCACTCACTCAGCCTTGTAAAGAAAAGCACATTTTGGAAAGGTTGGGATTCCACATTTTAATTCTGATTATGGCTTAATGCAACACATAGACCATTTGGCATCGTGCCTCTGTGCTGAATACATGAACATTCTAATGGAATTGGGTTATCGAGCGCATGTGTGGCCAACTGTTCAAACAAGACACTCTATCTGCTTTCTTGAAGAACGAAGCAGGTGGCGGGAGCACAGGAGACGGAGGAACAGTGATTCTGGCATAGAGCACTGACACAGTGAAAAAATGTCCATTATTTTACTGACATGCATCGAATGTCCTGTCGCACATTCCAGGGCATCAGAACTGCCACTAGCATCACAGCCAGATGCCAATGACCCTGTCTGTTGTCCTTCCCAGTGCCTATGGGGACAAAAGGCAGCACCTGGACACCTGAAAGGTGCCAACATCTAGGCGCGTGTTTTGCCACCAGGCCAGTGTCTGTCTCTCTCTTACCTTTCTCTTACACACACAGACACCAGTTTTTCTAAATTACTAATTGTCTAAATTATTTCTAAAAAAGAACAGCACGATAATCCTGGGAAAGGCAAACCAGTGCCCGAAGTCTGTCAACAGGAGGCCCCAGTCTGATGCGGCCTGAGCGCCTGAGAGGACCTGTGGTCTGGCCCGATGGTGCCTGCGCACCACGACCCCCAACTGCCAACGGCTGAAAAGCTCGGCCGCAACTCGGAGCCACAGAGAACAGGCCTCCTCCTGCTTCTCCCAGGAAGCTGCAGGCATGACAGCGGAGGTCCAGCTCTGGTCCCCACTGGTGTCCCCGCCAGGTAGCCACTCCAGCCCGTGGCTGTAGGGCAAAAGCAGGCTCCTGGGTGGGCAGGTCATGTGCCTCTGGCTCCAGGTCTGTGCTCACAGCCCCAGCACTCAGCTTCTCCTCTTCTGGAACCTTCCAGTCACACAAGGGCTGTTTGGGTTGCTTCTTCCTTCATCCACGGCCCTTGTAAACACTGACTTTTTGAAAAAGGGCCTCTGTGTTTTTATGTACCCAAGATTTATGGAAATAATTAAGAAATTTGATTACAATTCCATTGTGGCTGTTTACTTGGAGAACAAACCTTTCTCGTGAATACTTCCTCACACTGACTAATGCACTTGAGTTTCTTTTTATTTTTACAGCATAAATTTTCCTTGTTGATATTGACTTTGTATAGCGGTTGCAGCTGGAGCTGTTTTTACTAAGTTTGTAATCTAATAAGTCCTGCAGAAGAATAATACCACCGTTTGCACTGCCTGACAGGGCCGTCCTTCGGGGATTCAGGCCTGGAGAGCTTTCTTCCCACTCCCTGTGACGGGCCGTTTTTCCTCAGGAGAGGGAGGCAGGAGGAGAGGGGAGGTGCGGAGTGGCTCCAGTGTCAACTGACTAGAGGGAGTGACAATCACGATAACAAGGAAAGGGACCAAGGGACCAGGCAGAGTTCCCAAAGACACCTTAGAGTGTGGGAACGGAGGAACCTCAGTGGCCAAGGTGACCCACAGTGAAGGCTGGGTGCCAAAGGGCTTCCTTGGGCCCCACTGGGTTCCACTAAGTGGGGTCTATGGGGTTTTACACAGAGAAAAGTCTCCTGTTATCTCCCTCCCTAGGTCTCCGCCCTACAAAGGATTACATAGAGAATCTGGAGACAAACACGTTTCTAAACAATTATTCTGTTTCTCTGCCCTGCACGACGATTTCAAAAGGGAGCCAACATCTGTTGAGCACCTGTTCGCAGGTGCTCTGCCAGGCGCTGCCCCTCCTACCTCATCCTACCTTCCAGACTCCATGATGTCGGGGTACGCCTCCCAGTCTGGGTACCTGTGCCCAAGGTCAGGACTGGGAAGTGGTAGGACTGAGACTCAAGCGCAGACATGTCGGTCCTCCAGGGGATGGGGGCAGGGCACCACTGTTTCTGTGGCCTCTGAGGACAGTGGGAGCTGAGGGGGACCTAAGAGAGCAGTGTCCAGCCACTGGTGGTCCGGAGGCTGCCCTAGGCCTCTCCTATGCAGGCTGTCACTGGCCACACCTCAGCACAGTATGGGTGGGCAGAGCTGGCCCAACCCCTCAGGCACTGGGGACAGAATCTAATTTTAGCTGCAGAGTCTGAAACTGCCAGTGCAGAAGAAGACTGTTAAACACTTGGCAGTGCCCAACCTTGGGGGCTGCAGAGAGTCTGTGAAACCCCACGATGCAAGGCGCTCAAGTGCTGTGTCCCTGCCCCTCACACCTCACGGCCCAGGGCCCCAGGGCTGCCGGCTGTCCCAGGAACCCAGCGTCCTTCCTGCTGCCTCCTCCTGCCTCCTCCTGCTGCCTTCCTGCTGCCTCCTGGGGAGAATGAAGACAGGGGGCTGTTGGGGACACAGCAGCCTGCTGAGATGCTGTTTAAAGACCAGGGAAAGGCCCTGAGGCCAGGCCCCTCACCAGAAATTCGGGCTCCCGTGCCCTTATTAACTCCTTTGGTGCCCTCGCCTCCTGTGCTGACACCCTAGCAGTTCAAGGTCCAGTGGCTCCTGCCTTTCCCCAGGTCCCTCATGCTGCCCCCTGATGCCCCCACACCTTCCCCACTCCTGAGCTCTTTGGGACCAAGAAGCAGTGGGTGAAGATTTCCATGTCCATCGGCTTCAACTCACCCTCCCCCGTGCTGGCAGAAAACAAGTGCTGAGTGAGGGGGCAGAGTGGCAGCAAAGGAAAAACGGGACAGGGCACAAGCCCCACGTCCATCGGCGGCGGGTGCTGGGGGAAAAGGCGGTCGGCCACCCGGGGGGGCCGGGAAAAGCTGTGAAGCACTGACTCGCGCGCGATCACGGAGACTGAAAAGCGTCCCGCCCAGGGGGAGAAGCCAAGGTCACCTGCTGTACAACTCCGCTGACACGCAGTGCCCAGAGCGGGCCAGTCCACACGGACAGGAGGCACACACGTGTCTTCCAGGGTCTGGGAAGGGCAGGAGGGGAGTGACTGCTTCCTAGGTTCGGGGTTTGAGCCTGGAGTGATAGAAATGGTGGTGGCGCAGTATCGTAAATGCACTAAACGCCACTTAATGAAATACTTTAGAATAGTTTCTTTTATGTCATGTGAATTTTGCCTTGATAAACAAACAAAAAAACTCTAAGGGGTGGATTTGATTTGGGGGAAATAATTCACAGGAAGGAGGCAGAAACTCTTTCAGTCCAATCAGTGCTGCTGACCACCGAGTCCACGTCGGCCCTGGGCCCGGGGCTGAGGGGGACCGAAGGGAACGTGACAGCGGAGCACACGGAGTGGAGACATCAGGTAACTGGAGGCAGGCGCTGAGCAGAGGGCGGGAGATAAGAAGGTCACGGGCGACCAGGGCAGAGAAAGGGGCACTGGGGCACTCTGGGCGGAGGGAGCGTGCGAGCAGAGACACAGAGTCGTGGACACACCGGACACACTCCTCACAGCCCACAGCTGCGGGCAGTGGCCGATGTGGTGACAGCCTCCTGCGAACTGGCCGCCAGGCAAATGGAACAAGGGATGAGTTGTACTTTCCTCCAGTTCCAGGAGAACAGGTTGAACACAGATTTATCAAGAAGTGGTCGATAAAGGACAACTCTGGCAGGAAGACAGGGAGACCCTGAGAAATCCACCGTTGCAAATGGGGGGGTTTTAGCACAACTTTCTCAGTAATTTGTAGACCAAATAAGCATGTCAGCAGGGATAAACAAACTTTAAATAACATGATAAACAAGCTTGACCCAAGGGCCGTGGCTAGAACGTGGCGCCCTCCCCAAACGGAGAATGCAGATTCCAGGGTCCAACCCTGGGGCTCAGAAAGTTCAAGTGGACTAGCAGCACATGTCATGTTCTCTGAAGGACAATTAACTAAACTATAAATCAAAAATTAAATTTAAAATCAGTAGTCAGATTTCTAGAAAAATCTCTTTATGTGAAATAAAACATAATGGAAGTCATAAAATATTTAGAACTAAAAGGTAAACAGGATACCACATACTAATGTGTAGGACACGGTTAAAACATATATAGAGAGAACTTTAAAAATGAAAATACCTATCCATAAAAGCTAGAGGTTTAAAAATTAATGAGCCAAGTTTCCAACTTCATATATTAGAAAAGGGAAAGTAGAATACACTCCGAGAGTGTAGAAGGCAGGAGATAAATATAAAAGAAAAACTAATGAACTAGAAAACAAATGAGAAATGGGCGTGAGGAGCAGAGCCCAAAGTCAGGTCTTTAAAAAGAATGAGACGGTCCCCAGAACTCTGGTGATAAAAGGCAGCGATGTCGGAGGGAGGACGGCGTCGCCAGAGAAGCTTCGGAGACTGGAAAGTTCTCGAGAGGCCAGAGGACCATCTCATGACGATGAGTGGGTCACTTACATGAAGTAGACAAATTCCGAGAAAACAATCACTAAAACTGCCTCAAGAAGATATAGAAACCTGAATATTCTTGCAAATTCATACAGAAAACGAAAGCGGTAGGTAATTTAAATAGTTCTGTGAAATACAGGTAGCAATTTCAATCTCACATAGCTTCACACCGACACGATCTGGACACCAACTCTGACAGAAGCGTCAGAAGAAGAGAGACGTGAGGTTGGCGTCACTCATAAACACACGCGCGAAACTCGGCAGAGTCGCAGGAAGCCTGATCCAGCAGTGTGTAAAAGAATGACACCGCGGGTTTATTCTCAGAGTACAGAGTCAGCTTAGTATTATAGAATGAATGAATGAATGCAATTCACTATGTCAACAGATCTGGGGAGAAGAACTATGTGATCATTCTTAACAGCTGCACTGAAAGCATCCAATAATATTCAACACCCATTTATGATCAAAACTCTTAGAAAACTAGGAACAGAAGAAAAAATTCTTGAACGTGTCTGAAAAGCATTTATATTATACCAACAACAAAAACCTGCAGCAAACATCACTGTTAACCACAAACGTTAGAGGAGTCTCCTTTAACATTGGACATGGGACACGAGCGCCTACTTCAACCACACCCACCCGGCACGGTGCGGGCGGCCCTAGTCCTCCCAGTAAGGCAAGGACAAGAAACAAGACCTACACATTTGGGAAGTAAGAAGCAACAGTCTCAATATTCACAGGCGGTGTGGTCGTCCACATCGCATCCAAAAGAATCTACAGACAAGTATTAAATTAATAAAAAACATTATCAAAGTGGCTGGGTATAAGATTAACATAAAAAATCAATTACATTTCTATACAACAGTAACAAAAAGAAAGTATAATTAAAAAGATACCATTTACAATTCAATTAAAAGTATGAAGTTTCTAAGAATAAGTTTATTTATAACTATGAAACTTTACAGAAATATATTATGGAGGCCTAGATATGTGGAAAGGTATACTGTGTTCAAACACAGAAGATTCAACATTGTGAAAAAGTCAACTGTCAACAAACTGATAAATTCGATGCAATTCCAATCAAAATTTCCACAGAAAGGTGATGATCTTGACAAGATCACTTTCTAGAATGTTTACAAAACAGCAAAGGCCAAGAACAGTCAAGACACACCTGAGGAACCCCAACAGCGTGCGAGACGGGGAGGACCTGGTCTGCACTGACGGACACATGTCGAAGCCACGGTGCACCTCAGCCATCAGTACAGTGCACACTGGGGCGGGAAGAGACAGACTGACCGCTCGCACGGAACAAGCAGACCTACCCACATATAACTACCAAATGTAAAATGGATGTCATATATGCAAACAACATACGTAGCCCTTCAATTCATGGCATGGGGGCAACTGGTTTTCAACATGGAAAAAAATAAGAATTTTCCCACACAAGATGAATTCTGGATGGATAAAACTTAAACGTGAGCCCTGGCTGGTATGGCTCAGTGGACTGAGTGCCAGCCTGCGAACTAAAATGTCGCTGCCGGTTCCATTCCCAGTCAGGGCACAGGCCTCGGGGTTGCAGGCCAGGTCCCCAGTTGGGCACATACAAGAGGCAATCAATTGATGTCTCTCTCGCACATCGATATTTCTCTCCCTCTCTTTCTCCCTCCCTTGCCCTCTCTCTAAAAATAAATAAAATAAAATCTTTAAAACTTTAATGTGACAGCCAAAATCGTAACTCCTTTAGAAGACAGTATTCATGGTTCAGGATACGAAAAGATTTATTAAACAAGAACAAATAGCACTAACCATAAAAAATAAGACTGACAAAATTAAACTACATCAAAATTAAGAATTCCTATCCATCAAAAGACAACATGAAGAACACTTTTTTTAAAGTCCAAAATGGAGAAGACATATGTAATGCATACAGCTTAAGATCAGCATGTAGAAAACCCAAAGCACCCCTATAAGTTAATCAACAACTAAATAAAAGAAAAACAGTTCAAAAGAAAGAAAAAAATTGGGGAAAGGAAATGAATGAGCAATTCACAGGAGGCGAAACGAAGCTGGCCCATGACACATGTGAAGAGGCTCAGCGTCACTGGCAGCAAGGGAAATGGCCACTGAGACCCACTGAGGTGGCTCGCGCCTTCCGGTTGGTGACGATGTAAAGTGTGAAGTGGGATGCAGGGGATGGGGACTGGCACACTCCGGGAGGTGGGAGCATAAATAAGCACAATGACTGTGGAGAGAGGCCGACCTTATCCGGTGAAGCTGCAGGTGCGTGCACCCTCCCGCCAGGCCCAGGTTTAGGAACGTGGGAACATCTAAACCACGTGCACACAGCCCACCCCCAGAAACACTAGCGCCTCGGTGTCCGTGCAGTGGCATTCCAGCAGCAGCCACGGCAAGTGACTCGAATCATGCGTGTGCATCAGTAAGCGTCAAACTTCCAAACAATGTCGCAAGAGGACATCAGATGGTCTTGCTCATCTTAAGTTTTAAAACATGCAAAACGGTGCTATGTATTGTGAATGAATTCATAAAAGTGTGCTAAAAGTATAAACACACGTTAGAATGAAAACCAGCATGAGAATAAAAGCACCGTCCCTGGGGCAGGGGAGGGAATAGGGTCCAGACGAGCATATAGTTTAGTTCTTTTCAAAAGTATCAAACGAAATGGGCAAAGCTGTTTGGGTGGTATCTAACAGGTTTAATTATATTCTCCTCCATATTTATCCGCAGCTATCGTATTATGAGGTAGTTAATAACCCATTTTAAACGACGCTCTCCATCACTAGTTGACAGTATTTACAATTGCTGTCCATCCTAGGGTGATTTGGTCATCTTCACCAATTTTAGGTGCTGTGGCCCACTCTGATTTAGTTTTCTAGTTTAAAAATAGATCTTCTTTTTAAGCCAGTGATGTCGACTTTATTATTGTCATACTTTCAATGCTTTCATTATATTGTGTGGAAGCTGGTTTCCAAACACTTTTTCATAAAGAAAAGTGACAGTTCCAAAAAGGGACAAAGGGACCACCATCTGAACGCAGGATGCGCCTGACAAGATGTGTTTGCTGCCCAGACCTCCGACAGGGAGGCGGGAGTTCCCATCTGAATCGTTTCTCTCGCCGTTCCCGGGCCCCTGCCCTAGACACACTCTCACCCAATCTCTCCTCTCAGTTCCATCAGTCATCCTTTATAAAGGTAGGAAAACCTCACTCCCGCTGAAACACTGCAAAACCGAGGAACAACTTTAATTGTCCCTGACTTCCAAAGGAACAAACGTGAATGCAGCTCTTCCCGTGGGGTCTGCCCTCAGGCCTAGTGCAGCCCAGGACAGCAGGGGCCGGTCCTGGGCACGGGACCCCAGACTGGCCGCGCCGCTTTGCAGGCTCCCCGGCTTCAGATTAGTACAGCGCCAGCAGAGAGAGGGCTGCCAGCGCAAACAGGCCACGCTGGCAGCCGGCCGCCGGCCCATCAAACCCCCAGCACTTCTCTAGCATCCTCAGATTAAATAAATATTTGGCAAAGTACTGCTGGCAAAAATGAAAATAAATTCAACTCAATTCCCACCACAAACTGGAAAACTCCTTCAACAACCCAATTCAATCTGTCTGCCTCAACTTCCAAATCGCTAGTCGTGGGGCCAGCTGGGGCCGGTGGGATGCTCGTAGCTCTATGTCAATATCTGATGCCTTGTCGTCTGCCAGCAAGTGCTGTGATACAGTGCAGGGCAGACTGGACTTCGACACCAGAACCAGAATGGCGAGGAGCTCGGGAGTGCGGGAGGGGAAAGCCTGTAACTTCAGACGCCTTCTCCCAGGACCCCAGCGCATCGCTATACTCACACTGGGAACCTGTTGTTAGACGTGTCTCAACCAAACCCCCTGTCACTCATTCAACAAATATCACGGAGCACCTGCTATGTGCTAAGCCCTGTGCTAGCAATGGGGACACAGTGGGGGATGAGGAAGACGTGCTCCCTATAAAACTGAAATCACAGGCTACAGGGAGGACAATTATACCAGCATCACCCTGGACGCCACCTGCTGTGCCCGGAGGACCCTGTCTCCCTGTGGCCCTCCCAGGTGCTACGCGTTCTGATGCCCCAAGTATTGCAGAGCCCAGACCGGAAGCTGGTGCCCTCCTTGCTCCCTGTTACCAGCTCCTAACCATTTTTCCTGCTTCCTCCTCCAACATCCCAGTTCCTTCAAAGCTGGTACCACTGCATGCTACCGCCAGGGCATCCCTTTTTATCACAGCCACTATTGACCTTCTGGCCATCTGCTCATTCTGGTCTGTGACACCTGGGTCCCTCTTCCTCTCCAAGCCCATGTCTGCCACCATTCTGAGTGACCTCACCCATCCACCCAACCCCAGCGACCCACTCCTGCAGACACCCACAGGCACCCTCGGGAGTTGCCCCTGCAAATTTCCTTTCTCTGACCAGCAGCTCCGTCCCCTTCAGCGCTCCTGTGCTGGACGGACACCCAGACATTCTCAGGTTAAGGGAGACTCCCACCCACACCACCTCCTCACTCTCCATCATGCCCCTCGCAGCCTCACCTTTCTGCTCACCCGGGTTTTAGGAGCTGTTGTTAAGTTCCCTCCTGGGCATGCTGACCCCTTGGCCCTCTCCCTACACTGGGCTGGAAGGCAGAGGAGGGGAAGTGAGCAGGGAGTGAGGGAGGAAGGAACAAACCGCTGGATCTCATCCACCGTTGTGTCCAGACAGGATCATTGCTGGGAATAGTCCGCGCCACTCGGGGGACCGGTCTTGGGTAAAATGATCACACGTCCTCCTTCCCTTCCCTGTGGGGGTGCTCGGCCACACTCGGATGACAGCATCACACGTCCTCAGCCCTCAAACACCCCATCCCACCCTGTGCCCCGACTGCCCAGGCGATGACTCGATCTCACGTTTCCCTCAGGAAGCAGGAGTGCTCAGTCAGGACCGGACTCCCAGCGCTCCCGCCCGGCCCCACGCCCTTCCGCCCGGCCTGCAGCACCACCTGCCTCCCCATCTTCCCTCCCGCCCCAGGAGAGAACCCACCCTGCTCCCACCAGGGGCCGCCACGCACCTGGGCTCTGGGTTCCGCCCCGCGCACCTCCTCGAGGCTTTTCTCCTCCAATTATCCTCCCTCCTCTGAATGATCAAGTGCCCCCTCTAATGGGGTGCTTCCACCTGTATTTAAATACAACCTGGTGCCTCCACGTTACAAAAACGAAAACCTCCGTGACTTCCTACCTCCCTCCTCCTACCAGCCCCCTCCTCTGCCCACCTCAGCAGGAAGGCTCCCTGGAGAAGCCCACTGTTACCACTCACTCACTCCCTTTCCCCCCTCCACTCGCACTTCAGCGGGCTCTCCACGCCACCCAAACTGACGTGCATGTGGCCACACAAAACGGACGCATCTCAGTTATGAAACAACTGTGACTTTCAGTGGCACAGAACACCGCTTCCATAACACCTACGGTCTCCTAGGCGCCTCCTCCCTCACTAGAGGTCCCTTCCCCGCCCCTTTAGGGGGTTCTTCTCTACCTGACCCCGAAGTTCGGAATACCCCGTGGCTCGATCTTAGCCCCACTTCTCTGCCTCCACCCCCTCTGTAGGTGAGCTGCCCCCAACTTTAAGTAGGCCTGCGCTGACCATCCCAGGTGGGCTTCCCCAGTGCTCACATGTCCACTCACGTGTCCACTGCCTTCTTCCCGTCTCCTCTTCCGCAACTTCAGCCGCCCTGAAGCGAGCCTTCGGTTTACACCCCTGCCCGCCCTACCTCACTCAGGGCTGCAAACCCCTCTCCACACCAGAGTCCAGGGTCATCCTGACGCTTCTTTCTCTCACGTGACATCCAGTCCCCAGGACCCTCCATCAGCTCTGCCTCCAAGGCGTCTCCCCAATCACCCACTTCCCTCATTCTTTAAGGCAGAGCCCCTTGCGGACACCACCTCTTCTCCCTGCCACTGCTCCTCCCTGGGACCCTGCCCAGCCTTCTAACACATGAACCCCACCCCCCATCCCACCCCTGGCTTAGAAACTAGGAAACTGCACGCAAAGTCACCATGGGCCTTCCTTCGAGCCCCAACCAGAAAGCAGAACCAAGACACAACAACTATCCTGGTCTTTGTGTTTATGATGCCCTTCATTTTTTAAAAATCTAGTTTTACCAGATACGTGTGAATCCACGAAAGAGTCGTCGTTTAGTTTCCCTCCAACAATTTATTATGAAAACTATCAAACACAAAGAACTGAAAAACTGCCCAGAGAAAACCCTCACTCCCAACGCCTAGTCCTGGACTGAACAGTTGGCTGTGTTTGCTCCGTCTCCTGACCATCGTCCTCCTGGGCGGACCTCAACCCTTTTCATTCCTGACGCGTTTCAGCGTCAACTGCAGACGTCACCACACTTCTGCAGCATACCATTAACTAGAATTCAGTATCTGCTTGCAGGTTTTAGCTAGAATTTACAGAGAGCAAAGTAAATGTACAGATCTCAAATGCATCACAAGATGGATTTCCACAAATGCACCTGTCCGTGTAACCCAAACACCTGTCAAGGTACAGGACGTCGCTGCAGCCCAGGGACGTTCTCTCGGTCCTACAGACAAGAGCAGACTCCATCACCCACAGCGAGGCAGCCGCTGCTCTGATTTCTCCACTGTAGGTTGGTTTCGCCTAATCCAGAGGTCTCTGTAAATGGCACGCGAAATTTATACTCTCGTGTCTGGCTTCTCTCACTGCGCCCGATGTTTTGAGACCCACCTCGCTGTGGCAGGTGTCAGAACCCTGTCCCTTTCCATCACCGAGTGGCGACCCACTGTATGAATTCCCCTCTGTTTATCCACTCACCTGTTGGTAACCACTGGGGTTCCTTCCCGTTTTTACTGTGAATATAACTACCAAGAACAGTTTTTTTAAATATACATGGAGGAGCAAAAGTAGGTTTACAGTTATGAGCCACGAAACACAGTTCCTTCTCGCATTATTTATTAATCAGTGTACTATTTTTCACAGGAACAACTGTGAACCTGCTTTCGTCCCGCCTCGCAGAGCTCGTTTCTCTCGGCAAACGACCGAGGGAGGAAGTGCTGAGTCACACAGCAGGCGTACATTGAGGTTTGCTAGTAGGCACCTTTCCGATATTTTTCCGAAGTGGACACGCCACGTTTTTATTCCCATCAGCACTGTGTGACCCTTGTGCTCAGCCATGAGCTGGCCACCTTCGGTGTCCTCGGTATCCTGACATTTTAACCTGCCAGTTGGGTGAGCTGTGCATCTCACTGTGGTTTAAGTTTCGCATCCCCCATGCTACAGGCATTAGAGTTATACTCGCCTTTTCTTACAATAAGGAGGGACTCTTCTTTGTCTAAATTACTCAGTTTTTACCATTAATTGTGTGAATTTTTATCAAACACTTTTTGCTGCACATAAATTCTTTCTGGGTCATGATTTCTTGGGGACAGGGTGGCGACTGAGAATTTCTGCTTCTAGGTGGCTCCCTTACAGTCCCCGCTGTCCCTTGCCACCACCATGGGTGACGGTAAGAGAAGCATGTAAGTGGTGACAGTGGTCTTCCTGTGCAGGAGCGGTGCAAGTAATCGAGCCAGACTGTCTGCGAAGCGATGAAAGCTCGATGGGTCCAGGCACCTGAAATGATGAATCACACAGGTCTGCCGCAGGCTTGTCCCAGGACCGGCCGGAGTCAGGCTCGGCACCTGCGCTTCTGCAGTCGTCTCGGTCTTGCAGAGAGAAAGCCAGCCCGGCTCAGCCAAGCTGCTGGCGGCTAGAGGAAATGCCTGGCGCAACTGCCGAGCCTGTACAGGGCCCAGGGCGCCCTCCAGAGAGCATGGCGGCCCCTATGCCGCCGGGGCACGGCTGACTAGTCTGTGTGGGCCACGGGAGCCCATCCAGCTCCGAAGTCAGCTCCGAAGTCAACTCCTGGCTGCGGAGCCCCCTGTGGCCCACGCAGGCCAGCCGCTCGCCTCTGCCTCTGCCTCTGCCTCTGTCTCTGCTCCCACGTGTGCGTTTCCATCAGGGCCCTTCCTACATCACAACCAGCCTTTTGGGCTACGTTGTCCTCTAGACAGGGGGCCCCCTGAAGACAGAGACAACCTCTCCGGTACCACTGGGTCTCCTTTTTGACACAGAGCTCGACCTAGAAGAGGTGGCCAGCACACAAAGAACTGAATGAATGAAGAAATGAGGGGAACACGACACGTGCGTCACTCCCTCCCAGGCACATGTGGGGAGACAGGGCCTGGGAGATGTAAGGTCTGGAGCTAGGGGGGTACACCAGGTGGTGGAACCCTATCACCTACAAATGAGAGTCTTGAATGAGGGTTACTACCCAGGTTCAATCCATTTGTCTTCCAACTCCAGGAAAGGGCCCCCCTGAACTACACAAGTGGGTGAACCCCACATCTCCCTACATCTTTCCCAGCTCTCTCTTGCGAGGACCTCTCAGAGTACCTCCCACAACTCTGTGCAGAGGCACCGGGGAAGAAACAAGGGCTCACCTGTGGGTGACCTTCTAGCCCAGCACCCCCAGGTACACCTGGGACACCCCAGGCAGGATCTGCTGTGCCCGGGACCATACAGGAGGCCAGTGGCAGAATCAGGACAGGAGCCCAGGACTAGTGGCTCCTAGCTCCGTGTCACCACAGTACCTTCTTAAGGGCTATGTCTCAACTCCAGCCTTCTAATGGCATGTGCATTGTCACTCACAGAATGGACCCAACACCCAAAATGCCTCCCTCACTCACTGAGGACCCCAGGCAAAGCGGACAGGAAGAGGGTCACAGAGCCCAGGACTAAGAACCTGCCTCGTGCAGGAAGCCCACCCAGGGCAGGAGGGGGGCTCCAACCCCTCCCACTCACCAAACACCTCGCATGGATTGCCGCTGGGAGGAAGGGAGGACAGAAGCACTGGTCACTCACCACCTCCCACCCCACCCAAGACCTTTCCCCCCACACACTTCGCTGCTTCCTTTGGTTTATGTCATTTCCTCTGAGACAGCCTCACTCACTGAGGCAGGAGGGCTGGGGTCGGGGTGGGGCCGACCTTCCCCCTCTCTCCACTAAAACACAGCTTGTACAGTGGAAGCTCTGGATGGACAGCCACGTATGCCTAAAACGCTTCCAATCCGATCTCCGATCTTCTTGTGCCAAGTGACAAAGATCCCTGGCTCCTGTGTCAACGTTCAAGTTCACACTGCATCCAACCTCCCTGAGTAGCAGGGAATTTGTCTTTTTCGTGAACACAGAATATTTCCATTAAAGGGGTGTGTGTGTGAGTGTGTGTGTGTATGTGTGTGTTTTCCATTCCAAACACTGCGAGAGACAGACACGAGTTCTGGGCATTCGTTATGCATCCCTCCCAGGCCTCCGCGGCCCCCATCTGAGGAACTAGCACGACTCAGTATCAACGACTCAGTATCAACACCTCCCGCCTAACTTGCTTTGGTGTCTAGGAAGTGACCTCGTGGTTCTGCTGCTGAGGCAGTACGCAGATTTTACAAACGAGATTTAGGTTCACAGCTGGTTTTCAGAACAGCTTAGAGTCAAAGATTCAAAACACAGAACACAGTGAATGGGTTCTTATCAAAATGTCAAAATCGATTTTGCCAGAAAACCTTGGCCTGAAACATCTGTGAAAGGTTAGGGGAGAGCGCCACTCCCTCTGGCTCGTACAGACGCCAAGTTAATCGGGGCAAATGAAACATGACAAAGCCGCACGAGGCTGCCCGCTCCTCTGAGCACACCCACCCCCTCCCCAAAAGGAGCCATTCCCGGGCTTTCCTTGGTCACTGGAAGGGCCACCAGGGAGGCAGAGCAGCTGCTGGGGGCTGAGCAGGGAAGGGCAGCCCAGGCCTGCAGCGCCCTCCCCTCGAAGGTCCTGGAAACGCCAGAGCAGGGACCAGACATCATCACCCTTGTCAGAGTCCCCTCTCCCTGCATGACCCAGAAATGGCCTCAACACAGGACGAGGGGAAACACGAGAATGCAACATAAACAAAAAAACAGACACCCAAATGGGAGCATCTGGACAGGTCTCCAGGTGGGCTGCATCCGCTGTCAAAAATCTCCCTAGAGGGGAACCCAAGTCTGGGGGCTTCAAAGTGTCTGCCCGCCAATGGGCAGAATCCCACCTGCCCTGCCTGTTTCCCAAGGGCACAGCCTAGACAAGAGATTCTCCAGGAAAGAAGAGCTTTAGCGATTGTCAGGAAAAAGGGGAAAATCAAGGTGCTGGAAAGAGGCTCAGTTTTTTTTGTTACCGAGACAAAGGGCTCCGAGGCCTTTCCAGAAGATTCTTTAAAAGGCGGGCGCTTTGATTGCCAAATTGGCATTGGCTCCTACACAGGGTAGGCTTGTGTTGAGGTCAGAGCTAATTACTGAGCCTCGTTTTTGTCACTTCAGACAGAATCATAACACTATTAAGATCTAATACGTTAATGACTGGGATTCTCAACCGGGCAGCATTAAAACTTGTGAAAGTGACTTTGCAAATTACCAAACAGTCACCAAGCTAATGAAGCAGGACTTTTAAAGTGACTGAGAAATAATTCCTATATTATAAAGACAGCAATCTGTGAAGGGAGATTTGGTTTTTAAAAAAAAACACATTATAACTTATAATGGAAAATGTTAATCTGTGGTGAATCCAATCAGAGGCAGCTGGTGAGAAAACAGAAGGAGAGTGAAATGCAAACCAAGGGTGCACTTGAGCCCATGGCAAGAACACCTTCCAGAAAGGAGGTTCCCTCCAGGGGCTCCCAGTGGCCACCGGGCACTGCACCTGCAGCCTGTGACCTTCCCCTGGGAGACCTCCCCGAAGCTGGGGCAGGCAGGGAGGGGACTTGACCAAGAAAGCACAGGGCCCCCGCTGGCCTTGGCCCCTGGGTAAAGGCCTGGATGTGGCCAGGAGTGGGCTCTGCCTCCGTGGCACTCCCTGTTACATGGCTGAGGCACTCCGGCGGGAAAGAGGCACTCACGTCGCACAGGGCAGTATCGGCCACAGGTCTGGCCGTCAGCAGGGGGCAGGGACATGGCCTGAGCTGAGGGGACAATCACCAGGGGGATCCCCGCCACCTCCAAGGTCCTGACAGGCTTGCCAGGCAATCAGGGCTGCCCACACTACGAAGGGAGGAGCCAGGCCTGCCTCGGTGCTGACGATGCATAACGAGGCCGGGTGCGCCCTTTCAGAAGCAGCTCTCTCAACACTGAGAGCACTTCAGAAGGCACCACGTCGAAACACAGGCCAGAAGAAAGCCAAGGAAGTGGGCGCACAAGCCAGCACTGGCCAGAAAGGAGAAGAGGCCCATGCTTCTTGTTAGCATTTGACAGCCAGCACCGTGTGTTACTTAGTGAACCAAATCCTCCTTTATGCAAAAGTGCCTTTCTCTTTCTTGGCCCAGCAGTTTCAATGGTTGCTCCCCCCAACAGATTTCAAATCCTATTATACAGTAAACATCTGTGGCATTAATTTTCACCCTGTAAACAAATAGAGGCAGCTGGGCAGAGCATTTGATGAGTCAATCAATGCATGAACAGCACACAACGCCTGCTTCCTCTGCTCAGGCAAAATGAAACAGTGCTTCCTCGGCCTGCCTGCAGCACCAGCCCGCAGGGACAACCCTGGAAGAGAAGGGGACTTCCCCTTTCATGTCCGACTGGAACCCAGGTCCTTTATCCCAGAGCATCCAGAGGGAAGGCCCACTGCCCCTGGGCTCCATGTCCTGCCCTTTTGCACATGCCAATATTCAATCCCCAGAATGCTCAGAATCTTTATCTGGACATTGGGCAGGGCAGTGGTTCTGCCCCCGGGGAGGAGCAAGCACCCAGTGGCTTGTCTCCTGTTCCCAGGGTGTGTCGGGGACCAGCTAGGAAATCAAGCCCAGCGTTCAGACTGATACTGGACGTGGACCCATCCCGTCCTCGACCAGCCCTGGGATGCGGTGCTGTTACCCCAGTCTTGCGGGTGAAGCAGCTGGCCCAAGACCATATCACAGCAAATAACTTGCGCCTGGGCTGAAGCTGTATTTCTACAGCAAAAAAGCCATAGAGGGGAATGCATTCCCCCTGCTACATCTGATCACAATGGAGAGGACTCCTCCCTGCCCAGGCTGCCCAGGAGTGGTTTTCTGAGTCGGGCCCCCCGAGGTTCCACTGGTTAGTCACTGTTTGTCCTGCAAGGGGCAACTTCTGCTGCTCAGAAGCAAAGGTCAGTGTGCTCAGGCACAAACACTCCTGTCCTCCAGGGCAGAGTGCCCCTTTCTGAGTCCAGAAAAAGGCATCTGGGGACCCCAGTTCCCCGCAGGGAAAGCTGCCATCCCCACCAAGCTGAAGCCTGGCTGGGGAGTGGCAAGAAGGGACTTCGCCTCACCCTGCTCCTCACAAGTCCCCAGAGCAGCCCTTGCCCCACCTCTGCCACATCCTTGTCTCTGGGCAGCTGGGAGGGAGGGCGTCATGAGCATGACCAACCACTGGGTGACGTGCCTAAGAGCACAGGCCCTCCCCTCTGTCTCCTGCCTCAGAGGTGTGCACGGGTGTCCTGGAGCATCCGCCGACAAGGAGGCGAGCATTGCTGTGCCCCTCTCTGTGCTCAGCCCTGAGCTGAGGCTGGGCCAGGGGCCCTCAACAAGGATGGGCAGAGAGGCTGGAACCAGACGTCCTGACAGTGGAGTGGACAAGAGTGGAAGCTGCCCACGCATGCCAGTCGGTGCTGGGCAGGGGCCATGTCTCAGTGCACTGGAAAGTGGTAGCCACAGTCAGGGGCCCCAGGGATCCCCAGATAAAAGCGGGGAGGAGCTAGAACCTGGTGGGCAGGTGACATGCTGGACCTCTGGGTGTTCCCACACTGAAGGGGCAGGCTGGCTGCACCCCAGACTGGAACAGGGTTGCACACCCAGAAGGCAGTGAAGCTGGGATTGGCCCCCCTCCACCCTCCGACAGGTAGAGATAGCTGGTGGTGAGTGCAGATGCCAGACCTCTGGGCAGGGGGTCGGGGGGCGCTGAGAAGACAAGCAAACACCTCCCCAAAGAAGATACCAGATGACGAGTGAGTGCGGAAGACGCCCAGTTCGGATGTCTTCAGGGAAATGCAAACTCGAACAGCAACACACCACCGCACACCTGTTAGAGTGGCCACAATCCGGAACTCTGACAACCCCAGATGCGGGCGAGGACGTGGAGCGGCAGGAATCGCACTCGCTGCTGGAGGGAACGCAACACGGGGCAGCCGCTTTGGGAGACGGTTTCACGGTTTCGTACAAAACTAAACGTCCTCTCACCATCTGATCCAGCAGTCACGCTTCCTGATATTTACCCAGAGGAGCTGAAAACGTGTGTCCACACAGAATCCTGCACACGGATGTTTGTAGCAGCTTTATTCAGAATTGCCAAAACCTGGAAGCAGCCAAGATGTCCTTCAGCAGGTGAGCAGATGAATAAACTGTGGTTCATCCAGACAGTGGAGCACATTATTTGGCGTTAGAAAGCAATACGCTGTGAGGCCTTGAAAAGAGACGGAGAACCTTAAACGGATGTTGCTGAGTGAAAGAAGCCAGTCTACAAAGGCTGCATAGTGTGATTCCCGCTACATGACCTTCTGGAAAAGGCAGACGTGTGGAGGCGGTGAAGAGGCCAGTGGTTGCTGGGGTGGGGGCAGGGGCGGGACAGCAGGCAGAGCACCGGGGCTTTCGGGGGCCGTGCAGACCCTCTGCAGGAGGCCACACTGATGGCTGCCTGTGAGCAGACCTTCGTCCAAGCCCGCAGGACAGAATGCCCGGCACCAGAGCGGCCCCGACGTGCAGGCTCACCGACTGCAGCACGGGTACCACCTGGACAGGGATGTTGAGAGTGGAGGGGCTGAGCACGTGTGAGGACTGTGGGTGTGTGGGGAATCTGTACCTTTCCTTCACTTTTGCTATGAACCTAAAACTGCTCTTAAAAGTCAAGTCTTGATTCTTTTTGAAAAAGGCAGGAAAAGAAGCAGGACTAAGATTTGGAGAGAAAGTCTTCTAGTTCCTCAGGAGAAGTCAGCAAAAGCGGGAGAGGAAGCGTGTGCATGCACACATGTGCGGGCGTGTAATGGAGACCCACCGTGCCATGCCCTTCCTTCCCTCCCCCAGCTGGCACAGTGAGAACCCAGCCCCAGGGCCCTGCTCGGAGCCCCCAGAGGAGACTTCAAGATGCAGTGGGTTTCCTGCATGGAGCGAAAGGCAGACCGAGACAGTGGACGTCCTGCTTGGAGGTGTCCACACGCCACCGAGTACCACGGATTTCTGTCTCAGTAAACCAGTGAAATGGCCAGTCCTAGACAAGACTCCTGACGGGAAGAAGGGCTGCCTTTCTTAATGGAAAGATGCCCTCTGACGTGTTCCTCTCTCTTCACCTCTTTCATACCTGCTTTCCCCCTGCACTCTGTGAAAAGGAACGACTGAGACTCCAGGCCAGGTCACCTCCGTGGCCAAGGGTGACGCGTGCTCAGGAGCAGCTCAGGGCAGAGGGGCCTGCTATGAGCCTTTTGCCTGGGGCACCTTGGGCGGGATCGTAGGCCCGTGGCTGCTTCTGGAAGAACCAGCTGCCCAGTTCTCAGGGCATGAAGAAAGAACTGTCATTATTACTGAGCATCTCCCAGGGGGAGGTACCAGGGTTTCTAAAGATCTTGAGGATGCTGGGTCTTTAGAAACTGCCTCTCACTAAAGGAAGATGATTCAGTTCAAGCACTGGGCATAGTGCCATGCATGTAGTAAGTGTTCAATAAATGGAAGCGATGATTCACGTTCACCACAGCTGAGAGCGCAGGCCCCACCTCTGCTGTGCCGACTAGGAAGCTGAAGCTCAGGCAGATTCGGAAACTGGCGCGAGGTCACACAGCTCATAAACAGCAGAAGGGGATTTGAACCCGGGACATGCTTTTCCCAAACTCTCTCCTCTTCACTACAAAAACCCCGCTCTGCTTCCTTTGAAGGCAACCTGTCACCATTCTCAGTCTGAGGCTTCACAGACCCTCCAGGATGCCCTTATTCAACTGCTGGCTGTGTGCGTGCCCAGGTGACCGCCCGGCCCCCAAGGGCTCCCAAACCCATGGATTCATACTGCTCCGGCCCATCCTCCTGGCTCCTGCCACCAACCCAGGGCCACCAGACACTGGCTGCCAGTTCCCTGTGCCCCTGCCTTCCCAGGGGCTGCTGTGGGCCTGGGAGGCCTCTGCTGGGCTCGGTTCCCGCTGTGTTCCTGAGCCACCCTCCTTCCCAGACCAGTGGCTTCATTGGCACTTCCCAATCTCTATTTCCATTTTTTCTTTACGTTACAGAGCAGCTATGCTCCTCCTATATTAAAAGCCCAATTTTCCCTGCACTATTAAACAACTTTCTTCAAAGATAGAGCCTCACATTGAATTAAACTCTTTTTTGAAACCTTTAGTGGATTCCATAAATACGAAAGACGGATAAGCTGACAGCTTGCTAAAACCCTTATTTAAGGGAGGAGGAAGAGGAACCTGAGCCCCACGGGAGCCACATGGGAGCCCCGCGGGAGCAGCAGGAGGCATCATCCCTGCCCCAGGTCCGGATGGCCCCTGGAGGGCGGGTGCATCTCTGCATTGTCAGGTTAGCATGGATTTCAGGGGGCTGCAGGGAGAGGGGCCCTGGACAAAGGACTCTCTCAGCGGAAGGATCTTGGCCAGTCACCGAATCTCTCTTTCCTCCCACTGCTGCCCCCTCCCCATCCAGTCATGCAGCGAATAGGACACAACTCTGGGAGAAAGAACCCACTCTGGTTCAGCTCTAGCCGTGCGCCTCTGAGCTGGACCCTGGACCTCCCCTTCTCTGTGTCCGCACTCGTGAAATGGGACATATCAGCAAGGTCACCTCACGGTTTGGTGAGAGAGACGATGACAACTTACAGCTGCCCCAATCACAGGGAAGAGCCTCGACTGCTCCAGTTTGATAAAGAACTATTCGAAGAAGACGCGCCAGCCGGCTGGCCTCGCCAGCACCAGTTTGGGAGGCTCATGGAGGCCACCAGACAGAACTGGTAGTCACAGCAGTTTGAGTCATTATCGTGAGTGGCATCACGCCACGACTGCCAGTTTGACATCTGCAGAGGTAAGCCCTATAACAAGCTCTTGAAACAAGGGCTAGGTTCTTACAATATGGAAATCACAAGCACATGCCTACCAGGCAAATTTTAAGAACCTGCCAGTGGAGTGTGTATGGGGGCTGGTGGCATGGTACCAGGGACTAAAGTGTATGCCCTGCAAAATTCCTATCTTCCAGCCCCAACCCAAAATTCGACTGTATTTTAGTAGGTAATTAAGGTTTAATAAGGTCACAAGGATGGGGTCCTCATCCCAACAGCCTATGGTCTTGCAAGGAGAGAGGTAAAGGTCGCTGAGGACACAGCAGGAAGGTGGCCGTCCGGTCTATAAGTCAGGAAGGGAGTCCTGTCAGAGCCTGACCCTGCCAGCACCCGGAACATTCGAAGGTGTCTCAGGAAGGATTTTGCATCTCCTGGAGACTACTACTTGAGGATACTACTGATACTCAAAATATGTAACAACTGATTAGCAGGAAGACTGACACCTGCGCACTGTGTCTCACCTTCAGCCCCAAAGTCTGAGGCCTTGCTCTTACCAACATTCCCCAGCTCCAAGCTTGTCTGAGTCTTGGGGCTCACCTCACCCCATCAGGGAGCCACGGCCCCCCTTCCGAGCCGGCACCCCATGAAGCCTGCCTGCTCCCAGAAGCATCTACAACACAAGCGGCCTGGCTGCAGACAATGCATCACCTGCCCCTGATTCATACACGTGTGGTTTGTTCCCCAGACCAACCAACCAAGAGCCCCGGGAGGGCAGGGGAAGCTGGAGTCCTCCTGAGCCTCCAGAGTGCTCCAGGCTGAGCTCCGCGCAGAATCCTTCGACCAAATTCCCGCCCACACCCAACCCCACAGCACAAACCTCCCACAGACGCCAGGTACTGAGGGCCTACAGGTCCTGGAGCGGCGCTCTCACAGAGCCCACCACAACACCACCCAGTGCAGGGCAGGCACAGCACGTCCCAGAGCGGGGTGTGGGTGCTACTGGGTGCCCAGCAGGGCCTGGAGAAGGCAGAGAGGCTGCTACACACCCAAAGTTCTTTAACATCCAAGGAGACCCTCTTTGGCCAGCCATTCTGCCTCCAGCCTGGGAAGGGTGGCAGCTGGCAGGGCTCTCTAGACTGCCGCGGGTACGTGGGCAGTGGTCCCAACGAAGTAACTGGGGCTGCAAGGAACAGCCAAATCCTAGCAGCTTAGCCTTCGCCCTCCCGGTGCACAGGAAGCTGGCATAAGGAGAAGAAGCCAACTCCACCTTGGCCCACTCTGTGTGCTAGGCAAGTCCCTTCCCTGCTAGGGACCCCTGTTTTCTACTTGGTAAATATGGGGGCATTAAATAAGACAATCCCTCGGGTCCCATCCTTGTCTGAATGCCACCAGGTTTTCCCGGTCCTGTAAGGAACTGCTTGTCTCCTTTCCTCCTGCTTGTTGGCAGGTTCCAGAAGGATCCTAAAGAGGACCCACCAGGATCTGATTATAATTAGAACAATAAAATATTCATAACCTCAATAATAGCCAATATTTACTCGGTGCTTGCTGGGTGCCGGGTTCCCTCACAGGCATCTTATAAGACTGATCTCACTTAAAAAGTAACACTGAGTGTGTTTCCAGCTGTTAATTAGCTAAGCCAAGTGTGGGGAGGATTCCACCACCCACTCTGCCCTTCTGTGTCCTTTTCTCTCTGCAAAGGCCATTTCCTGGCCACTGATCCCACTGTCTTTATGGTCTTGAAGGATCTGGGGGTTAATGACTGATGAATAACCACCTGTCTGGCAGTGGTCTGTATTTTAACAGAGAGTGGAACTCCGAATTAAAGGGATAATGTTCCCGGGGTGTGGGGGGCGGGAATCAGCCATTAGAAAGTCAGTAAGGAAAGCTTTTAGGGCGAACGTGAGGAGGGTCCTCCCAGAGATCCCGATGTGTCACTCAGGGGGCAGACGCCTCCCGAAGGCTGTGCACACCTCGGCCAGGTCAGGAAGAGCGGGGCGAGCATCGGCCCTGCCTCTGCAAAGACCCGTTACTCTCATTGTTTCTGGCACGGGCTGCGAGAGGGGGGAAGTTCTGACCCACCGAAGGCGTCATGGCCTGGACAACACCAGATATGTCAGGGCTGCCCCTTGGCCCAGAGAGGGGCCACAGAAATTAATATTTAATTGAAAAGCGCCTTCCTCCATAAACATCCCCATAGATTCATAGAATAGTCATGCGGCTTCATCTGCTGTCAGTAAATTGTAAGAAAGAGGTGAAGAGGTAGCAGAGTGGGGATGGTTCAACTTTAAGGTACATTTTTAATTAAAAGGAAAAGATCAGAGCTGTGATACGGCATCATAAAGCTGATCATTTTACAGCTGGATGGGCTCCCTCTGATGTCGTTGAAAACCATTTTCAAGCGACATAAAGTTTAACATACCGGTACATCTGCCCACCCGCTAGATTCTGCATGGAATTTAAAATTTAATTATATTAAAGCTTTGTTACAGTGCGCATTGCAAGCCTGCTAACCAAGTGGAACTTCAACAAAATCTCCGCAGATAGCTTTTTTGTTTGTTTGTTTCTTTTAAACTCAGTTTTGTAGAGCCCAGAGTTTGACGAACAGTTGATGATTCTGTCCAAAGCGTGTACTGCTTGCATAACAAACCACTTGGGGCCTGAATGTTTGCTCTCCTGGGCGTAACTCAGGAGAACATCTCCTTTTTGCTGAAGCAAAACACAGCGGTCAGAAATCAAGCAGTCGGGGGGCTGGGCTGACCCTTTTGCAGCCACGTCAGGGATATCTGGGGTTTCTTCTTCCTTTTTGGGGGGGGGGG
>PVKM010018758.1:0-19379 GCA_004027735.1 Carollia perspicillata | reverse complement strand
CGTGCTCGGTCCTCGGGCCCCTTGTTTGTCTTTTCCATCTGGTGACAGAGAGTGATCGTTCTTCCTCCTTTCCTATCTGCCGACCTCCCGGGGTTTTAGAAAGCTAACTCGCTGCAGGATGAAGGTGCCACTGTCACTGACACTGAATGCACTGTCACTAAATACATTGACACCAAAGGCCTAAGGATTCCCAGCCCTGTTTGTTCTTAACCATAGTAATGTCCTTTTTGCTTTTTAGAAACAATAGTCAATCCCTTTTAGATACAAATCTAAAGACGGCTTCCATATTTTTTAAAAGATTTATTTATTTTTAGAGAGAGGGGAAGGGAGGGAGAAAGAGAAGGAAACATCAATGCATGGTTGTCTGTTGCACACCCCCCACTGGGGACCTGGCCTGCAACCCAGGCATGTGCCCTGACTGGGAATCAAACCACAACCCTTTGGTTCACAGGCCAGCACTCAGTCCACTGAGCCACACCAGCCAGGGCAGTAACATCCTTTTATCTGAGATTATACTTCCTCTATCTTCCACCATCCATCAGATATATTCCAAATATAAATACATTCCAAAAATATAAAATAAAGGTCCCCTGCATCTAGATGTCCCTCAGCCCAATGTATAAGAGGGCCACACCCTCCCCCCCACCACGCATTGGGTACAAAAAGAGTCAGCATAGGGGACATGCTGGTGCGCTGAGGAAACACACCCGACAGTAGAGAGAGGAGAAAGTCTATACAATATTTACGTCTGGGCCATTCAGTGAAGCATCAAATAGCCCCAAAGAACTGGTTAATTCCGGGTAGCACTTTCAAGAAAACGTTAAATTATACTCAGTGGGTGCGTTTTAAAATGAAGGGCAGAACGTGACGTAGCAGCAGGTTCTAGGCCACGGCCATTGGAGAGGTCACGGGGGTGGAATCTGAAGAATCCCGCAGCAGCCCCAGGAATAGAAATGCAGGTTAGGACCCGACCAGATGGATGGTGGGAAGGGGTTAATCACAGCCAATGGCCTCAAGCCATTCCTACATTAACATTTTTTCACAGTCCTGGGAATCTGGCAGTAATGGCAGTAACGGCCTAGTTCTTTTTATCTCCCTGAATCCTTACCAAAAATCAGAGCAACCACATATCAAAACTGAGAACCAATGGATATATGTAACAAAATTATTTTATAGCGCAGGCCCCTCCAACCCCAAAATACAAATGGGAGAGGACGAAGCAGAAACAACTGTGAGATCTGCAGCCTCAACACCTGAACGAGAGACAGACAGGGAGGCAGCAGGTCCTCTTACAACCTTGAGAATGGGAGAAACCCCAAACAGCGAGCAGGTGCTTGCTGGAAAGGACAGAAAGCCAATCTGACATCGGCTTCTGACACTGGGAGAGGCTTTGCCCCATTCGGTGGGTGTGAGTGTGAGAGGCCCATGGAAATATCTGAGGGAACCAGGGCGGTCTGGCCGTGAGCCGCCCTTCCAGGGAAGAGCCCACAGTAAGAAGTAATTTCTGGGAGTGAAGTCAATGCTGGGTAACATAGGGGTAATACACAAAAAGAGCATTTCCAGATATAAAAGTAGGGGAAAGAAACAGAGCCAGAAACACCAGAAAGCAAGCTACCATATTTTAAAACACTACATATTTTTTAAAAGAAGAAGAGAGGGAGTTCTGTGAAGTTAGAAAATCTCCTGAACCCTAAAAGTCCTAAAAAACGAACTTTACATAAAAATGTATACCAGATAAGCATCAAGGTCTCATTGCATACGGAATTACAATAAGAATTTTAAAAGAACTTAGAGGACAGAGTAACACTTGTACAGAAAAAATGAACACATCCCCAAAAGACAGATCAAAAGAATAACCATCTATTTCAAAATGAGTTAAATGATCATAAAACAATGATACAAGACATGAAAAAGAACATGTCAGTATTACAAAGGATGAGAAATTAGATGGTAGAACTCAGAAAATAATGTAAAATAAAAGAAAAATATAATTCAGAAATTAAAATTAAGTTAGAAGGAATGCAAGAGCAAATAAACACAACTTAATGCCTTACAAGAAATAGAAGGTAAAAATAGAAATTTTTAAAAATAAAAATGATGACATGCATCAAAGTTAGGCAAGGAAGATCCAATATACGGCTAACAGGAGTGCCTGCAGATGAAAACCTAAGAGGTGGAACAAAACAAATACTTACAGCTATAATTAAAAAAAAAATCCTATTGAAACTAGTTATTAAAAGAGTACTCTGTATCTGAGAATATTGACCCAGAATGAACAATACCAAAGAATATTCTAGTAAAATCACCAAACCTTTAAAGAAAAAAATACTTTTGGCACCTAAAAAAAACCCAAGTGATTTATTAGACAATAAAATTTAGATTATCATCAGAGTTTTTTATAATAATTCTTTATGCCAGAAGAAAATAGCGTAGCACGTGTAATATACTCAAAGGTAAAAAATATTATTAAAAAATCAAGAACTAAAGAATATTGCTCCTATGAGTCCTTCCTAAAGCATCTACTTGAAAACAAGTTTCAGACAACCAAAGTGACTGAAGATATATCTTATGACTAATGTGAACACTGAACACCAGCACTTACAGGAGGGAGATTGCGGACTACAGGGAAGGGAGCCGTATGTAATGGGAACAGGCCCAAAGAGTGGGACAGCGTAGGCGGAGCACAGCTCCAAGCACTTGTAGGAGAATAGAGAGTACGTAAATGTATGTGTATATATATACATTTATAATAATTTAATAGTATATAATCATATGTATATATGAATTTAACAGATTTCAGGTTTTATATTGATGATGGTATGTAGGAATATTTTTACTCTGATGCTATTGTGTGTATAATGAAGAATAAAGTGAATGAGTAATTATTCTAATTCTATTAGAATATTCCTGAGAACCAAGATTCTCAATGTGAAAAAAGAAATACAGATTAATATAGAAGGGTTAAATCTAAACCTCTGTAGTCCTGAATACGAGTTGGAAATACCAGTGGGAGATCAGGAGGTATTTTGTTGTGTCCATATGTGTGTATACATATACATACATATATATTTCCTAGCTCTGTGCACCGAAGAAGCCTAAAAACAGGCACTAGCCCAGTAGCTACAAGGGTGTATAGCCTTCAGATTGTGTACTCGAAATACCTTTTCCCAAAGCAACAGGTCTTGGAGAAAATGGCCGAATCCAGGTCTAGAGAAGCCATATTTTGTCATAGTGGATAGCAAGGAACCAAAAGAACTCAGGAAGCTCACCACTGACCAAAAATGTGATTAATTAGAGCTCAAAAATAGGTTTCAATTCAAGGATCATATCATATACAAACAACTAATTGGCCAACTTTAGAGGATGATAGAGGAACAATTCATTACCTTGAAAACTATAAATAAGGAGAAAGAATTGAGTATTCATCCTGCTTTTCATATATGGCTAACCGAATAGTAAATGAGAGGAAGCAGCTCTTTATAAATGTATTCCAAATAATAAATAAGAATTTGAGTACCATTGTTTTGCAACTCCCAATAAATAAATGGACCTCGGCATTAAGCTTCAACAGCTGCCAACATCAAAAGGAGAAGGCAATAATTAGGCATTGATCATATAGGTAGGAGGGGTCACTGGTCCATTGTTTAAAGAGTTGAGACAGATGATAGAAATGTTTTAACCTTGCAATAGCTACAGTATATGTATTATTTTCATTTCACCCTAAT
Organism: Carollia perspicillata; assembly: GCA_004027735.1. NCBI lineage: Eukaryota > Metazoa > Chordata > Mammalia > Chiroptera > Phyllostomidae > Carollia > Carollia perspicillata. Next base: position 15,654 of record PVKM010018758.1, on the reverse strand, counting down.
AAAGAGAACAGTTTATTAATTTTCATGATGTATTCAAAAAGGATTACTATTTCTAGTTTATAATAAAGAATGGTGTTGTGCACATTATAAATGATGAGTGATTACATTACTCGGATTTGGGTCATGACTGTATTTAATGGGGCCTTGGTGGCCAACAGAATGGCCCAACATGCTGTGGGTCCTGTGATGTTCAGCTCAGTCCCCAGATGGGGTAAACTTCAGTTCCCAGGGTCAGAATCAAAAGGGTGCAAAAGATCCCCATGAGCCTTTGGCTGCTCCTCTGTGGCACAACCACCTGGGCCTTCAGCATGAGGCAGACCCTCATGATTGTGATCAACAGCCACAGCTGAGAGCTCATTTTCCTTTGTAGAGCGATTTCCTTGCATCTAGTTGAGCAGATGAGATGGCTTAGCAACAGTAATAAAGCCGGCACCATCGCCGCCTAGCCTGTGTGTTTTTAGCACCGTGCTGTCCATTACTAACTGATTTGTTTCTTCTTGGAGGACTCTGCAATACACCTACAATGAAACCCAGCACCTAATAAATTTCCCTTTACTCAAATGTCTATAACCAATTAGTATTTTAATGCTTGTGGGTTCTTTGTACAATTTAGATGTGAATGAATATTAAACTAGACTTCCAGTGTATGGTATAAGTAAGAATAACATAAAGAAGTTTTTTTTTCTTTCATAAATGAGTTTTAACGCACTCTCTTTTTTTGTTTTGTTTTTAAAGTAAGAGAAGAAACAGCCAGACTTCCTCCCTCCCCTGTCCCTAATCCAAGCTCCTCCTTGGGGTAGAGTTTATCCTCTTAAAGCCAAACATTGTTCTAAGCACCGTGCTCAGGTCATCCCACAACACCGACGAGAAGTCTGAGTGACAGGTGTGGGTGTCCCCATGTGTTCGTATTAAGAAACCATGTCTCAGAGAACCTCCACAATTCACCCTGATCTTCCAGTTCATCCCGAGCAAAATCAGGATGAGAAAACGTGGCCCATCTGGGCCCAAGGCCCACGCCCCTCTTCCTGCTTCACCAGATGCCCCCCTGGCCAAGGAGTAGAAGCCCAGTGTCTCTGGGAACGTCTCAGAACCTTCGGAACTCTGTTAACCAGGCCGAAGTTATTGTATATCAATATCGCACTCGACTGATCCAGTAAAAAATGTGTGTGTGTGTGTGTGTAAATTCTTTAATTACTAGGACTGAATTAACAAAATGAACTGCCATGCATCTACCCAGACTGATGAGGTGGAGGCTGTCCTCAACCCTGGGCTGTTTGCTATAGGCACAGACGGGGCCTGTGGGATGGTCTTCAAGAGGCTAGAGGTCATGGAAGAAGTAGATTTTTCGACTCCTTTTCGGAGCTCTTCTTTTTCTCTCGCCCTCTCCTCTTCCCCAGCTCACTCAGTGTAAATCCCTAGGTGCGGCTGGCTCTCGGGATCCACCAAACCCACAGACGCTGCTCTGGCCATAGTTCTGGCAACAGCAGCAGCCTTGGGTGTAGGCAGGAGTCACTGACACGACTCACACTGTTAGAGTTTTGAACTTCACAATGACCTTTCTTAGCCTTGCTTTTTTTAATCCTAATGCCAGTCCAGGTCCCACAATCAGTAAGTGATGAGGCGACCCCCAACCCAAGTGTTCTTGCTGATTTCAAAACCTTCATCCTTTCCATTTCATGCCCCCCACCCTACCCTCTCACCCCTGCACAGCCCGCTCCTAGGATTTGGGCAAGAGAGCACTTCCCCTAAAATGCCTTCAGTAAAGAGATAGAACTTTGAATGAACAGGTTACCCCTTTATAATACAAATAGATCAGAAAACCAGTATTCAGCCATGCACACCAAAGACGAATGGATTCATCACCTCCTTGCCCTAGAAACAACCTTCAGAAATTGACATCTTCCTTTGAGAAAAATGAAGCCAAGAAAAGCACGGCGCACTCGCACGGTGCACTCAGGGTCCAGGAGCTGCGTGCACTGCGGCACCAGTGAGAACTCCGGCCTCCTGGCCTCGGGGTCGGGGCAGGGTCACGAAGCCCACACACGAGGTCTCCCAGTGTAATCCCAGGCTGACTGCTTACAATTAGTAGCCCAAATTCACCTTTCACTTTTGCATCATTAAATCACTTGAAAGTTTTCCAAAATTTTCCCTTCACCATTTTACTGAACAAAGCTCTATATGCCCAAATTAATCTTTCCATAATTTTCTATAGGTAGAATTTGATTTAATCTCTTTAAAGGGAAGTAATTTCTTTAATCTTATAATGAGATTTTTGTATTTGAAGTGAAAGCCATTTATCAAGAATACAGGTTTTTTTTTAGTTTTTATAGGTTATTAAAAAGGTTAGCGTTCCAGCCAACATGAAATCTCACAGCTCCCCAAGGTGCAGCCCAGCTCCAAGAGGGAAAGTGTGGAAGGAAATGGCCCGGTGGTGGTGGAGGGGCGGGTGTGCTAAGTGTTCCGGAGGCACGCCCAGAAGGTCATCTAAGGGCGTGGGGTGCTCCAGGTGAGGACGGAGCCCCAGGCAGTGGGGAGGGTCTTGGAAAAGGAGAGCATGCCCCGAAGACAGTGTGACCAGCCTCCCCACTTTTCCACACTGCTTCATCGAGAGCCCGAAAGCTGCTTTCACTGCATTTCTAGATCCAAAGGTTAATAAGAAGGAGGCCGAGCCCTGTTGAGGCCTGACAGATGCATAAAGACATTAGCCGGGAGTACGAGTCTTCCTGACCCCACCGCTGCCCTGGGTCCCTGGGCCCCTGAGGGGTCATGGAGCTGGCTCTGTGTCTAGTTTACTCTTTCGATCTTCTCCAGGCTATGAGGATCCTATCCAAAGAGGCCAAATCTTTGGGAACAGGTTAGGTGCAGTCACCACAGCACGGCACCCGCGGTTTGCCCAGCACTGCCCTGGACTTGATGAGAAACCAGGAAAGGACCCAGCCCTGGCCTGCGCCTGCCTCACCTAAAATGGATCTTCTCCCCCTCCCGCACAGTGTTTTTTTCATTGCCCTGTATCGTAGCTGATTTCATCCTTTTTAGTCCCCCTTCATAGGCGGTGAGCTTCTCGACGCCAGGGTCCAAGTCTGCCCCACCCGTGTCTCTCACCTGACCCAGGGCCTGGCGTGCAGTCGATCCTCAGTAGCAGTTTCCAGGTTGAAGGACTAAGCAGTGTCTCTTGCCCCAGTCTCGGTGCCAGCTCAGAATGTCAGGGTCAGGGAGCTGACATCGCGGAGGCAGCCCGTGACAGAGGGAGGGTCAGGCCCAGGGAGTGATTGTCTTTCCTCTTGTGCCACAGTTCACTGGCTGTTCACCACGTGCGGGGCCAGTGGGCCCCACGGCCCCACGCAGGCCCAGTGCAACAACGCCTACCGGAACACCAACCTGAGCGTGGTGGTGGGGAGCGAGGGCCCACTGAAAGGCATCCAGACCTGGAAGGTGCCAGCCACCGACACCTACAGGTGCGTATGGGGCAGGGGGGCACCGAGTGGCAGGTTCGCCCTCCTGAAGAGGACTGGGGCCCTGCCTATGGGTGCATGTCCCCGGGGTACCTGGGTGGCACGCCAAGGTCCAGAGGCCACAGACTCTGGCCCATGTCAGGGTGTAAGGACTGGAAATGGGGAGATTTGCGAGAATGGAATACAGCAGCAAAGGAAGATGCCTCCTCGACCCTCGAGGAGCCTGCTGACCATTTGTGGAGATGATACACGTGCATGAGCCGGCTTCAGAACATTTGTCATTTTATTATTAATCATTGTAGTTACAGTGGGCTACTCTTCAAATATTACTCCATGCTGTCCGATGAGGCAGCCTGTGTCAAAATGTGTAGGAAACCAAAGTACAACGCACACAAAAGACAAGGTTCTTATCCTCGAGCCTCCTCTCCCGGGACGTCACTATTCTCAAGGAAAGTGACTGTCCTCCAACTGTCATTCTGTGTCCAACCCCGAGCCTCGGTACTCCACCAGAGAGCAAAGCCGGGCTGACTGGGGCCCGGCTCCCCTGGGCCACTTTGAGGTCATGGCCTGAGGCACAGCTAATGGTAGAGCTTAGGCCCAGGGCTCTCATCATGGGGTGGGCCTCGGAATGACTGGAGGTGAAAGCCCAGGTTGCTGCATCCACTCTTGGAGCGTTGGATTTTGCAGGTTTGGAGTGGAGCTCAAGAGTAAGAATATCTAACAAGTCCCCCAGGGGTGCTGATGCAGCCCCGGAGAACCACTGAATGCGGTTGGATCCCAGCTGTGGTCCTCACACAGCTCTGTGCCGTGGGCAGGGACAGTGCTGCAGTTCTCACTTTACAGATGAGGAAACTGCAGCTCAGAGAGGCAGGAGCCTCCCACAGTCCAGAACCCTCCTGCAGCCCCAGACCTTCTGAGGCTCAGGTGCACTGCAGCCCCGCCCACCCCACGGCCAGGCTGCTCAAACAGGAGGCGTCTTGGTCATACCCTTCTTGGGGCCAAGGCCCCCCAGAGGCTGAATGCAGTGGGAAGCGAGCACCCCTCCCTTCTGCAGCCACCAATACCCAGCACACCCTCAGCCCCTGGGAAGAAAGGAGGCTTCTCCAGGTGCCAGTTTTCTGTGGCGGCCCCACCCCTGAGGCCTCAGGGTACAAACGTTTCAGGGAGAGCCCTAAGTGCTTTTTAAATGACATCCTGATCCACAATGCAATGACAAGGGTTGGCTGCAATCAGCTCTGTGCTCTGGGTCCCACACGTTCCCCAGTAAATGGCCAAGGACACGTGGCCACCATTGACCCTGGTGCCGAGAGCTGGCCCCTTCCTGCCCGGCTGAAGGGGCAGGGGTCATCCACTGTCCCAGAGCAGGAGGAAAGACTCCTGGAGGGAAGGGGGTGACTATTTGTCGAGGATCCCCTGGGTGTTCCTCCTCCTTTTAGTAATGAGGTCGTGTCATTATTGACATTCCATTGAGCATGGTCAGAGACAGCCTAGCTAGGAAGGCCAGCGGCCCCCCCGGACAGCAGTTGCCAACTTGTCTGCTTCCAAGCACGTTTTTCCGCCTTCCTCAGAGGCATTCCATGTTTTGAAAGGTTTTGCCTCCCAGACACACTGCACTATTACATACAAATTCATTTTCCCATTTGTTGCTAATTAGAGCTCTATCTGAGTCTAGCCAGGTTTCCCATCTGCATGAACTGCCACGGTCTCGCCACCCTGTGCCCACATCAGCCGACGTCGGAGAACTGGCCCCGCCCCTCTCTGGGACACCCCGCCCCTCTCTGGGACGCCGAGCCTCGCTCGAAGCCCCCAGCACCCCTGGTGAACGCCCACTGGGAACAAACCCAAGGAGCCGGTTTTCTGTTGAAGCAGGACACTGTGAAGTGTCCGGATTGGTAAAGGGGACACTTTGAACTGGCCTGAGACAGCACCATGTCAAAGTGGAAGAATCAAAACCAAAAAGCAGTGGGTTTGGGTTGTCGTCGAATCTTTGTTTTTTAACCACTTAAAGGCTGTTGCAGACACAGTCACGCATCAGTGCCCCAGGAGACACGGTTCTGGGACGCCCTTGGGTCGCCCACAGCCGAGGATGCTCGAGTCCCTTATGTGAAATGTCAGAGTATTTGCGTGTGAACTACACACATCCTCCTGTGTAACCTAAATCATCTCTACATTGCTTACAATACCCAATATAATGAAAATGCAAATAGTTGTTCTATTGCATCATTCGGGGAATAATGACAAGAAAACAATCTGTACATGCCCAGTACTGATGCACCCGCTCATAGGCCTGACTGCATGTGAGCAGTCACATCACCAAAGGCAATGATTTTTCAAATATTTTTGATCTTCAGTTGGTAGAATTTGCATATGTAGAACCCACTTGATACGGAGAGTCAACTATTTCTGACCTTCACTTCATCCTTGACCCTGGATAAGGCTCGGGGCGTGGATGTCCACATTACTTAGTATTCTGAGAAGCAGAAGTTTAATGGTTTGCTTTTTAGAACACACCAAAATATCCCCAAGTCAGAATATCCATGTTGAGAAGGCAGGTGCCCTTTCTCGGGAAGACAGTGTTTTCATATCAACGAATCTTCACTCAGTAAGTGCAGCTCATCTGGCAAAATAAATACAGGACACATCAGAGGCGCGAGGAACAGGTTCTTGGAAGCAAAGGGTTGGAAGCACTGCTGTGCAGTCCGTCTACTCCTAGAAGTGTGGGCGCTCCAGGAGTGCCGCCTGCCTGCTGCCTGGGCCCTGGCGGGATTGTTGCCCCAGCCGCCTTCTCTACCTACTGGTCGAAGGGGTGAGGGAAGGGGCACAGATGCCGATCGGGCACCTGCTCTACTCAGAGGGGAGGCCACCACTGCTGGGGCTGTCCCAGAGACGCACACGTACCCCTCACCCCACTCTTACTGACCATTTATCCCGGGCCTATCTCCCACTGCCTACCGCACCGCACACCACGAAGGGAGAGGCCCAGACAGAGCTGAGGGGTGGGATCAGGGGCAGCACCCAACCCCCTTCCCCCCCAGCCTCCACTGTCTCGCCCTTCCCCTGGATTTGCCGCTCTCTCTATCAACAGCAGGGGTGACACGGTCTGCTCCCCTGAGAACTCGGGTTCTGGCATGCAGACCTGCTGTGCAAATCCCAGTGGACTGTATTAAACACACTGAGTACAGTATATAAACACAAACAAGATGCCCCGCCGCCCGAGAGGAGCCCCAGCCCGTGTTGGGGGTGGGGTGGGGGTGGGGGTGGATGTGGCATTTCAGAGGCTGTGGAAAGTACCGCCGTGGAGGTTTGCACGCAGCGCTGTGGTCAGAGGCTGGGGGCGGGCTGAGGGCAGGAGCAGCTTCCACGGGGACAGAGACCACTGTGTTAAGTGTGGAAGGTGGTAAGAGCTGTGTGTAGGGTGGAGGGGGGAGCTCCTGGTGGGGGCAGTGCCTGGGACAGACAAGGCCAGGCCTGCGGGCTGAGACACCTGGCCCTGGGGCTGGAGCCTCGCCTGGCAAATGCCTTTAGCTCCCTCTGGTGACAGCATGGGGCGGCAGTGAGGGAAACAAGCCTACAGGCAGGGAGAACAGGGAGAGGCTGAGGGCCACCCAGCCATGAGCTAGAAAGGGCTACACACCAGGGCAGGGGAAATGTGGATGGAAAGCTCAGGGCGCGGTTCCAAGATATGTCGGGGAGGTAGAATCCGCACAATTGGAGGACTGGGGGAGGAGGCAGTGCCAGGGTGACCGCCATGCTGGGGCGCTGAGGAAGCCAAGGCAACGAGTGACGATGCCATCTCAAGGAGCTTGATTAAGGTAATGGCGAGAAGAGCACCTGGTTAAGGGACATTTCCGGGTGCCGTCCAGTGTGGCTGAAGCGGCTCACAACAAAAGCCCTGATTGTGGGGTGTGTGCCGGGGTGTGTGAGATGCCCAGCCTCACGGTGTAAGGGGGACAGTGCCGGCAGAGCCCTGCTGCGGGACCACTGAGACGCAGTGTGGTCTGTGTGTGGCATCCCCGCGCAGAGGCGGTCCACACCGGCAGACACTGGCCAGCCTTCTCTCACTCTGCCGCACTCTCCTCCCCCTCCCCCTCTCTTCCTACAGCCCGCCTGCCTTCCTTTCCTTCTTCCTTCCTTCCTACCTCCCCAGGGCTCAGCACCCTTCCCAGCCCTTGGTCCTCCCGCACTTCACTGCACGCACACACACACACAGCGCCTACAGAAACATTTGTCAAGCCCGGTGCACAGCCCCCGACAGCAGTTCTCCCATGGCCCACTTGTTCCTCGGGCATAATGTACTAGAGGCCCCTGATCCCAGCTGGAGCCAACAGTCCTGCCAGCTGACCTGGCCACAGCTGTTCCTGTCACTCTCCATCACTGACACTCATTTCCTCGCCCGGTTCAGGGACCACAAACAGCAGCGGGGCTCCCACTGTGTGCAGGGCACTGAGTAGGTGCTGTGGGACTTAGAGAGATGACTGAGACTCTGGAGCATCACAGTCTTTGGAAAGACCACAGGGTGGAAAATGAAATAACAGCCCACAATATCAGTCAAGCCCTAGACCACTGTAGGAGAGAGCCACAAGTCACAACCAGTTGTCAGAGTGACTGTGCGGCTAGGCATCGCCATGAAGAGCGCAGAGCAGCGGAAGTCGGGATGTGGGGCTGCAGGCAGAAAGGAGTTTGGGTCTGACTTCGCCACGCCCATCGTATGGCCTTGGCAGTGTGTGTTCCCCTCTCTACAGTGACCCATCTGTGGAGGGAGGGGCCACCGAGACCTCTTCCAGCTCCGACATACCTGGGCCCCTCAGGCTGCCCGGGTCAGGCGGGGTGCCGGGAAGAAGTGCACCCTTGCATCCATGGGTGCAACCTAGAACAGAACTTGGACAGCAAAAAGTAGGTGCCTTGACAACTCGCCCTCCCCTGCTGACCCCAGGGTGTCTCCTAGTGGCTCAAATGACCTGTCTGGGTAATCCCACTCTCCATCTGAGCAGGAACTTCCCACTGACCCAGCCCCGTACACACACTCCCCTGTGCTCACAGCAGCCCTGTAGGCTAGCGTAGGCAGGGCACGTCTTTCTATCCTGACTTCACGAAGGGGGAAACCAAGCCTCGGAGGAGGGAAAGGGACTTGCCCAGGGTTCCGCTGGGAATTCGAGGCAGAGTCCAGCGTGGGATGCAGGGGAGACACGAAGGGCTTCCTGCTTCTCCAAGCAGGGCCCGCCCACTCCTTGCCCCCGCCGCACCCCCAGTGTCCCCTGGAGGTGTGACGCCCATGCAGCCACTGGGCCGCACACCAGCTGTGCCCTCATCTCAGGATCTAGCACGCAGCCCCTGTGATTTGCTGCTAATTCTTTATTTAAAAGAGATTCACAACTCAATAACGGCACATACAATGGCTCGCAGTCAATAATACAAAACGCAAACCCAATAAACATCCATTTTGACCAGGGGCCGTGGACGTAGACGAGGGAGAACAAACAAACAAAACTGTGGTGCCAGCTCATTGAGAACGGTATTGGTGATTGCCAGTAGACCGGAATGACTGCGAGTCACACTCCCCACTTGAGTGGCAGGTGAATTAATTTGTCATTTGTCAGGCATCAAAAATAAATTGTTTACAAGGGATGGGAGAAAGATTCCTCTGGGGTCTTCAGAAGTGCCAAGGGTGGCCTGCGTCCCGCTGGCTGCCCATGGAGGCGGGGCCTGGGGAACGCTGAGCAGCCTTGACCCCAGGCTCCCTCGGCCACACCCTGCTCTGCCTGTTGCTCTCTGGGAATCAGAGGTCACTGACTCTTCTGCCTCCCAGAAGCCACGCCCTGGCGAGGAGTGGACAGGCTCAGCCACAGGGGTGTCCCGACATCCCAACAGAGACTCCTGTTTGTTGCTCACTGGCTACCTTTCAGGCACTGAATGAGGTCCCTTATAGGCATTGTCGCATTTAACTCTCACAACAGCCCTTCAAGGTAGTTATTAACATCTCTCTTATATCGATGAGGAAACTGGAGCTCAGAGAGGGTAAGTAACCTACCCAAAGTCACACAGCTAGTAACACTGGCAGAGCCAGGGCAGGGGGAGAAAAGCAAGGTGCCTTGGACACAACATTTAAGGAGGCGTTGGCTCCCCGGGGTCACCTGAGTGCAGGGTCGGCACCTGGGCGGGGAGGGTGCCTCTCTTGCCTCACCTTGGTCTTGGCCCTGAGTAACAGGAACATCCAGGTCTGTCTGCATTCAAGTTCGAGCTGTCTTCACTAGGATACATCCTGCTCCACAGATCAGCCTTGTAGCAGCGGCTAGAAGCTTCCAAAGGAGTGAAGCTCAGTGGTGGGATTTCAGCCCTCAGAGGGCTGATGATGGGGGCACTACTTCCCAAGACCCCAACAATTAGTCCAGACAGGTAGTTATTTGCTCCCCGTGACTTTAAGCGAGTCCATAACCCAGGTAAAAACTGTGGGGCTGAGGCCATCCAATAAGAAAGTAAAATCTGACCATTGGCTCCCGGTCATCAAGCTCCCTGCCTGCTTTGGACTCTACCGCACTGACCGCAGCCAAAGTCCTACCCTGCCCTTGGCATCAGTTTGCAGTCTTTTCAGATGCACTACTCATCCCCATGAGGACAGGAGCCCTTGACCTCCTTTTTCTCCTTGGGAGGGAAAGCTGAGGCTCAGAGAGGTTAACCAAGTTGCCCCAAGTCACACAGCCAGCAGAACAGAGCTCAAGGCTCTTTCTATCCCATCTCGTCGCCAAGAACCCGGTCCAGACCTAGGTGAGGCTGCCTTTGGACTTGCTGGGAGATGGCAGGAAAAAAAAAAAGATGGCTTAGCGAGGGGGAAAGTGACAGGAACAAACAACTTATAAAATATAATAATTTGGCTAAATTTAAACACGTGAAAGATTTCAGATTGATTCATAATGCATGCAGATTGATGCAAATGACTATGTAAATGATGCAGAAAATGATGAGAAGTGTACAGCTTACCTCGCAGCCGTAAGCAGGAGTGGGCAGGACCAGAGCTCCGTCTCACACGGCAGTTTTCCACACAGACCACCCCTTCAGGTCGAAAGGCTTCCCAGTGCAACAGGACAGAGGTGGGCCGCCCGCACTGCTCGTCTCTCAGCTCTGCACACAGAGTCTCTGAGCCCACCGCCACCAGCAGCACCACCCCCAGCACCTGCCCTGGCCCCTGCCCTGGGCTTCTCTTCTCGGAGCTAAAGAATGCTCTGCACTTGCCTTTCACTAAAAAGCCTTCCTTTTCCCTCAGCTTGTTAATGGTCCTTACCACCTTCTCCGTTGTTCCCAATGGGTCAAAAGTGACAGTTTGTCTCCTCACACCGCCCTGGCCATGCATCAGGAAGCCTCATAGCGGCATGTTAGGAAGGAAATGGCCTCCATAAGGGGAAACGTGGGGGTGTGGACCAGGCTCCGCCAGGTGTGTGGCCTCAGATGAGTTACCTCATCCCTCTGAGCCTCAGTGTCCTCATCCGTCCAATGGAATTACTGACAGCTACTATTTATGGCCAGTGGAGGGGAACATACACATCCATGCCTAGGACGTTGTAGGGTGTACAGGCCCCAGCCCCTCCCGCTCTCTGCAGCCCCACAGCCCCGCCCCCACCGCAGGCACCCACTGCAGTCACATGCACCCCAGGCGTTCCTGCCTCTTCACCTCCATTCACACAGGCCTGACTCCTACCCTCCACCCCCTCTGCTTGTCCGAGAGTCCTACCTGTCCGTTATCCTCACCATGACACCAGCTGCCCACCTCCACCCCACATGCCCCGCAGCCAGCCGAGATCTTGGTGCCTGCCACAGGCATCGGTCTCCCTCCTGGGCCCTGAGCACCAGACGGCCCTGATTTTGTGCAGAATTCCCTCTTTCTCTTAAGTTTTCACCCCATTGCCTTCTTTTGATGTTGACTCCCACTAGCCTGTGAATTCAAAAAATAAGATACAGTTCCTACTTGATCAGGGAAGAGGTTGGGATTCTGAGAGGGCACACGGCTAGGAAATGGCCCGTTCTGGGGAGGGGACCCCAGAGCCCTCGGCCCCCTCCACCTTGTCCCTGCAGTGTAGCCACCCTGATGGTGAGGTCTCTCTTTTCCTAACTAAGATCACGTCCCCATTTCCTTTGCAAGCCCATGATGGTCTGGAGCCAGTCTCAGGTCCTCCTGTGCACAGGGCGCCATGCCATGCTGGCTCGCGGCGGGCGCCAGGCAGTGCCTGGCCACAGACAGGGCGGCAGGCACCAGGCTCTCCTCTGCGCTCCGTGGAGACCCCCGTTCGTCACCTGCCACATTGGCCACCAGTCAGCCCTTCAGGCGAGTCTCTGCAGAACAGGCCTGAGCTCCGCCAGGAGCCCCCGGGAGGTGCCTCACATGCGTGGAACATGGGGAATTTCCTGGAATCTCATCAGGAGAAGCCACTGTGTTTCTGCATGAGCAGAACCGCCTCGCCTCTCTTCCTGGAGGCTTTTCCTAAAGGACCCTGCACCCGAGTACACTCAGACTTGAAAACCTCCGGGCCCCGCCCCCCGCAGCCAGTGTCTGCGGAGACGTTGGTACCTGGTGGGTTGGCTGTCTACAAGACACGCCCCTCTTGGTTCACGGGTTGCGTCATTTCTTCCCCATCCTGGCTTGACCTTAGCTCAGCAACCTGAGAGGCAGCGGAAGTAATCCCACATCCCCCACACTGTTTTTACTTTTATCGGGGTCGGCCGTTTGTGGTCTGGACGCAGATCGCTCCAGAAGGAGGTACTGGTGGGGTGGGAAGAAACACTCCGTGCCCCCACACAGGCCTCTCCTCGTCATTCCCTGGGGGACCTTCCTGTGTCTAGACCCCCGTGGGGAGACTTCAGAACTGCCTACAAAGTCGTTCCTGCTAATCCCACCAATAATAACGATAAGAATGATAATAACAACAACAATAGTAATACATTTGAGTGCTTAACAATTCTAAGGCTGCACGTCTCAATTCCTCTAATCCTGGCAACACGCAGGGGCTAGAAGGTGGATTCTCATTATCCCCATTTTACGGGTGTGGAACAGGGATGCTAAGTTACTTGTCTAAGGTCACGTGGGTCCTTTGATTCTGGACAGAGAGATAAGTCCACAATGGGGACACCCCAAGCATTCAGAACTCCCTCACTCAGTGCCCTACGTTAGCACAGACTCGCCCTGTCCTCCCGCTCTCTCTCTCGTTCCTCCCGCCCTTCCCCTCCCCCTCTCACTCTTTCTTCACCCTGTACCAGTTCTTTGCCTTCCAGGCTCTGCCCGTGAGGCAATTCCCTGGCCCTCTCCAGACTGTGGGGAAGAGGGGCCTGATGCAGGGGAGAACCCTGGGGACCGACATAGGGGTGCGCTGGCCCACTGGAAGCTGCCGGCTGGCGGGGAGGGAGTCAGCCCCCATCCCATGGCTGAAGCCCACGTGCTTTGTCCCCTCGCAGCATCTCGGGCTACGGAGCCGCCGGCGGGAAAGGCGGGAGGAACACCATGATGCGGTCCCACGGCGTGTCTGTGCTGGGCATCTTCAACCTGGAGAAGGGCGACACGCTGTACATCCTGGTCGGGCAGCAGGGGGAGGACGCCTGCCCCAGCGTAAGTGCCCAGAGCAGGCGGGTCTCCGCCGTGTCCACCCAGGACCCTGGAAGGCCCCGCAGAGGCTACCAGCGCCCAACACACTCCTCCAGGGGCTCATGTTCAAAGATGGCAGGGCTCTCCCCCTGTCCTGCCTGCAAGTGCCCCTCCCTCTCCAGGACCATCTGGGTGCAGGAGAAGCCGGTGGTGTGGCTGCTGGGGTTTCACAGCCCCGCAGGGACTGAGAGGCTGAGGCGTAAGTTTCACAAGTGACCCTTAAAATGAAAAGGCCAATTGCATTTGAATGAGGAAATGGTTGCTCCTTTTAGCAGAAGGGCGAGTTGAAGCTACAGCACTTCCTAGACTTTCTTGCTAGGGCACCATTGTCTTTGTATTAGTACAAACAGACAAACACCAGCTTCACCATTTCTTGTTGAGCTCTTAGGCATTTCTATGTCCGTAACTGCATAGGAAAAGTTCTGAAAGATACAGATAGCAGCAGTTGTTTCTGGTGAGGGCACTGCAGTTGAGGGTGCTTTGTCGATCAGTAAGTTCTGATATGGTTGGGAAAGGAATGCACTTGTATATTATTTATTATTTGCGTGATTAAAACTGTAAAGACTGCAAAGCACAGATCAGGGCTGAAAGACCGACCATGCAATCCACTTGTCCCATTTTTACAAATGAGAAAATGGAGGCCACAGAGGTGAAGGGACTTGTTCAGAGTCACTTATGACACAGCCCAGAATAGGGACTTGGGCTTCTGCTTCTGCCGGGGCCTTGGTTTTTACAGCCTTTCCTTCTTCTCCACGTACAGCCCACCACTTGACCAGCCAGTCTGCCCTTCTCTGCAGCCCCAGAGACAGCCAGTCATTCTGGTTTCCGCCCTGCCCCCAGGGGTCCAGCTGCCACACAGGGGGGAGCTCCAGCAGCAGGAGCCGAGAAAGCTGGTGGTGGTCTGACGCTACCAGCAGAATGAGAAGTGAAGACTAATCAAGCGGCAACCGTGCAAACTCCCAGCACCCAGCTGTCTGCTTCTCGTCCGCGTTCAGGAGGAGCACGTTCTGGTAGTGCTGGCTGTCCTGGCAGGAGCTCTGCGCCCTGTGGGGCATGTCTCCCTTTGGGCCACACCCCGCCCTCACCTGAAGCACAGCTTCCACCTGGGGGCAGCCGTGGGGGACAGGTGTGGGAGCAAGGGCCACTGAGAAAGCAATTCCATTCCACAGAGTAAACTCAGGGCTTCTGAGAGCTACACGCTGGGCTGGAAGCACAGATCCCCTGCCTCTACCGTGTTCAGGGGTTAGAGCAAAGCAACAGGAGTAAGCTTCGCAGGTACAACCTTGTGAATGAGAAATGGCTGGACTCCCACTTTTATTTAGCAACTATAATCAGGACTTTTCAACCCGATATAATATATTAAGTCATTAAATCGCAGGCTGCTGTAATTTCCACAGGTATTTATTGAGTACTAATGTAATTCTTTCATCTAAGCAGAAAGATTGCATTGACTTTTGCAAGGAACTTTTACTTGATTAGATTGTAATCAGTTATATCTTTTCACAGGACCACATCCTTTTTAAAAAAAATTCAATTATAATCTACTTGTTCCTCTGGGTTGTCGCACTCTATCATTTCATTAATCAACCTCCTTGCTCTCCAACTTGGATGCGAATGGAGAGTTCAGAAGTCAATTCTCAGGCAGGGACAGAGAGCGGCCCCCTCTGCTGGTCAGACCGGGCATAGCATGGGCTTGGGGCAAGGAGTTGGTCTTCCCTGTGGCTCCCCACCTCCAACCCCCAGGAGTCACTGGGAGAAGGAGAAAAAAGACTGTTTACAGGCACTACCTCAATCTCGAGTTTTCCGAAATGGTGTCTAGAGAGGGAGCTCTAGAAGAACAAGCGGACTCTAAGAACCTCCCTTCCCCCATCCCCCCTCCCCCCATCCAGTTTAAAGGAGACACCCTGGCAGGGGCAGCAGCAGGTGAGCATGGGTCTGGGCTCTAGTTACACAAAGGCCATTGTCCAGCCCAAGGGCTGCAATCTCCAGCCACCTGCAGGTGCCGCACTCAGGAAGAAGCATCCCCAAGGGCCAGAGGCCCCAGCACTGGTGGTGGAGGAGAGGAAGAAAGAGAGCAGGGCTTGAGGGGACGGGCCGCCCTGGCACCACTGGTTCAGAGCGGGCAGCCCCCTGATTTACGGAGGAGGAGATGGGTCCAGAGAGGTGAGGGGCTTGAGCCCATGCAGCTCAGCAAATGTCTGGCAGAGCCTGTCAAGTGGCCAGACTGGGCCCCGTGCTCTGTGCTCCACTCTGCCCAGCCGACAGCCCACGTTTCCGTCCCCTGACCCAGGGCTCAGGCCAGCATGCCTCTGGCACCTCATGCCCCCTCAGACAGTCATGAGCAGGGGTCCCTTCCAGCAGTGTCCCCCGCTGCCCCGCCACACCCCACCCCCAGCCCTGGACGGCACTTCACATACACAGGAGAAATGTCGGCTTTCCACAATAACAATTCACAGCCTTCCACCCACACCAAATCTGCTCTAAAAATATCAGATTATTTCCGTCATTAAATCCAAAATGCCATAAAACAAATTGCATCTCGGCTACTTATCTGGAGATGTCTTTAGTGCTCATTGC
>PVKM010018757.1:0-24788 GCA_004027735.1 Carollia perspicillata | reverse complement strand
ATATTAATGTAAGTTTATAAAAGTAAATCTGCAGATACTTATTTCTCTCTCTGCAACTTTACATAAAGAAAATTCATTTGTTATATGTACTTGTAGCAAGTTCAAAGTATTTGAAAAACTGGCAGTTTTGTTCAGGTAAGTAAATTTTGGAACTGGTAACTATGGAGATAGGTGATCTTAAGTGGCCCTATTTATTGTGCTAGAAAAAGTCCATTGTATCCCTTAGAAAGAAAAGAAACTTTGACCCTATTGTAGGAAACATTGTAAAGGGTGTGTGTGTGTGTGTGTGTGTAATCTGTCTAGAAGGCATTCAGCCATGCGATATAAAAATATAAATATTTTTGAAGAAGATACAAGATATTTAATAAATATTGTACATAGGACAATAGTACCACAGACCTCTTCAAAGTAGGCACTTTGGGACCTCACACAGTTCTCCCAGACACCATCAGCTGCCTGGTTGTATTTTCCTGAATCTCATTGCCAGTCTGAAATCTCTTCCCTTTCAAACGTGATTTTAGTTTTGGGAAAAGCCAGAAGTCGCAGGGTGCCAAATCTTGGCTGTAGGGGGCCTGAAGTCTTCTGGGTAAATAGATGTTTTGCCAAACAACTCTGCATGAGACATGATGCATGAGCAGATGTGTTGTTGTGATGAAGCTGCCAAACACCACTTGCCCATAGCTGTGTCCTTCTGAATCATCCAAAGAGTTTCCATGTAGGAATGTTCTAGCTTAATGCAAAATATGATACAGATATTTTGCTCTACTCTCTCAGTCACATTTTGAGCGCAATGGCCGCACAGTACACATGCTTACTTAGTGGCATCCACTGCCCATACTGAATAATACAGTAAAGTTGTCATTGTTCATACATGCGAATTCTGGTCCACTGTCCTTGGCTGCCAGGTACATTGATGTAGCACAAACCATAATCGTTATATTAACAATGGCTGGACTTTTCCCTAACAGACCTCATTGTTTATAGATATTGGAGCAAACCATATTTGAGTATGAATACTTGGATTCAATGAATATCTGCCATTGTATAATATTTAAGAAAATATATTTTTAAATAATTATATTTAAGAAAATTTGTCCTTTTGGAGTAGTAACATTCCTACTGTATGATTCAAATCTGACATATAATTAAATAATTTACACTTGTGTTGTTAGACTTAGATTTTACTTAGACAAATTACCTAGATAAATGTAGTTGAGGCTACTAATTTGCTGTCAAATGTCCATTTTCCCCATTTTCTTTAACAGTAAAAATCATGATTTTTAGTTGTAAAAAAACCCTTAAAACCATCCACTCTCCGCTCATCTTGTGACTTTTAAGTACTTCCGTATAAGTGCTATCTTGTGTAAGGCTTTCAGAGTTATCTTTGGAGGCACATGGTTTTGCTGCTTTTTTTTTCTCTTTTCTCTTTTCTGGACCTTGGCTATAGTGACATCAACTCAAGAGGCCATTGCAGACCAGGAGGATGAGGGTCAGACCTCAGTGATGGAAGAATGGAGGCTGGGAGAAGCCTTTGTCAGCGAGGACTTCAGAGAGCCATGGTATTAGCTGCTGGTGCCCTGTAGCCAGGCTTCCTTTACAGAACGTCAACCGTCATTTCTACTTAAATTATAATTATTTGGGGATTTTATTATCCACAGTGTAAGCCATATGGTAAACTAGTTTGCATTTCGAGTCAGTACATTTCAAAGTTTGAAAAATCACTGCAGCTTTTAGTTTACTAGCTTTATAAGTCATTTAACATGAACTGGTATCTTTCAGTGAAAATAATTGCAAAGGTAATTATGCATATCAATTATTTTTAAAGATAACTAACTAGTCAGATTTGTAAAGGATTCACATATGAATCAAAGTCCCCATGTCTTCTTAAAGACATGGTGCTAGATATATAAAAACATAATGTGATTTTGTAGACTGAATAAAAAAATAAAGAAACTTAACTTTTAATAATTGTTAAAATACCTAATAATTATTAAATCATATAACTGTTCAAGTAATATGTTTTGTCCTCATGACATTAGGTACCATGCCTTGAGATAATTGCTGCAGTCTTATTTTTAACAAGTGAGCCAACAACAGGAAGAGGCAAAATACCAGTAATGGAACAGGAAAAAATTGGGAAAGGCCTAAGAACAAGTAGATATAACTAAGATTACAGTAAGGGCCATTTAATATACAGAAATAGAAAAGACCAAGAAACAGAGACAAAATCATATGTTTAAAATTTTCACATAAAAATATAGATAATCAAGCCTGCTGATAAAACAAATTAATGTTAAAGCCAATAACTCAAGAAAACCTTGAATGAGGTGGTGACTTGAATTTACACAATGAAAGTTTATACCACAGCCCAAGGAATAAGTATTCTGATAAATCAAAATATAAGGATCTCCATGTAAAAAAATACCAAGTCCCATTCAAAGGAAAGGGAATTCTGACCAGAATTCTGGACAGCAGCATACAGGACATGGCAAAAGTGGAATAACAAGAAGAAATCCACTAGAAATATCAGACAGTATCTGTCCGCCCAAGGCGACGTTTACACATCAAAGCTGTAGAAATACAATTTTAAAAATGCCACCACTTAATGTATATTGTGCCCAAGAGACATCTTGAAGTAGAATCTAGATAATGCCCCTTATTCCATAAAAGAAATTAGAGAAAATATAAGCAAAAAATGCAATACATTTAGCTAAATACTTAAAATAAATTTAAGGCTAAGAATATGACATGCATATTAACATAAAATAGTTATTGAAAAATGGAGACCAAAAATTAGTTGTATTGATATATACAAATGGGCTAAGCTTGCCTATTAAAAGAAAACTGTTTTCTTATTAGCATATAGAAGAAAATTTAATTCCATTTATATAAAAGAGATATTTTATTTACAAGCAGAATGGTTAAAAATAAATGAATAGTCAATGACCTGTAAGACAAATGTGAACAAAAGTAAATTAGAGCGCAGATATGAACATCCAATAATGTAAAAATCACATCAGAGACTGAAGGGAAACAAAGTAGGACACCGAATTACACAGAAGTAAGCAACAATCTTAAAAATGTAAACAATTATAATGGATAAAAAGAAAAGTGAACAGGAATTCACTGATTACAGGCAAATATTATACACCTCTCACACTGAAAAAAAAAATCATGTGGATAAAAAAATACATAAGCATATTGAGGAGCCCAGCTACATAACTAATGAGGTAGTCCTTTTGGACATTCCTTGAACACATAACTCAAGTTTTAGGGGAAAAAGCCACAATAAAGTAAATCAGCACAATAAGAAGAAGAAATAAAGATATGAGCAGAAATAATATATTTTAATATAAAAACAATAAAACTTGTAAGTAAATAAATATCTGCTTATTTGAAATAATCTATAAATTTAATGAGATAAAGTTAGAAATACAACAAAAACAGTAAGGGGAAATAAGTTTTTGTATACTGGAAATTTAAAAAGATCAATTTAGAAAGACCAAAATGAAGGAAGGATAAAGGGATGGAGGTGGAAAGGAAGGAAGGAGAAAAGAGGGGGGGGGAGAGAGGGAGAAGGGAAAGAATGGAGGAGTAGAGGAAGAAAGGGGGGAAGAAGAAGGGAAGGAGAAAAGAGAAGAAGAAACAGAGGAAGGAAGAAAGAAAGGAAAGAAAGAAAGGAGAAAATGGAAGGGAGAAAAGGAAGAGGGGAAGGGAGGAGCCTAAATTAAACTGACTATTTTTCTCAGAAAATATAATTTGTCAAAACTGAATTTAATAAAATTTAAATTTCAATTTTTTATAATTATAATAGAATTTATCTAAGAACTATACACTATCCACATTAGAAAAAGGCAGAATTCTATTATAAGTTCAAAACCCAGACAAGCACAATGATACACTAAAAAGCACAACAATAAAAATAATAGTTGTACCTGTATTATTAGGCTGAACATGGTTTGAAAAACACATGTTCATGTCCCAACCCTGGAATGTGAATTGTGAACTTATTTGGAAAAACATTTCTTTTGTAGAGTAATTACATTTAACAAATTTGAGATGCGATGATCAGGGAATCTCTAGGTAGACCTTAAATGCTATTACATGTGTTCAGATAACAGGGAGGTATAAGAAAATTAGACACGTACACAAGATAAGATAGGAAAAGAGGCAGCCATGAGTGAAGGAATGCTGGCGGTCCCCAGAGCTACAAGAGGCAAAGAACAGCTCATCTCCCAGAGAGTCTGCAAGGGACACAGCTCTGCTAACAGCTTGATTTTGGAACTCTGGTTGCCTGGCCTGTGGGAAAATGTGTCTATTGTTTTAAATCACATAGGTAGTGGTAATGTGTTATATGAGGCACAGGAAACTAATACAATACCCAATCTCGATAAAAGTGACAAAAGAAAGAATTAGAGAAAAATGCCAATGCAAAACTTAATTGTTAAAAAGAACAGTGTATCATCAGATTAAAAGTAAACACATTATAATGAAGTAAGATTCATTCTAGGGTTGTGTGAATGGCTAAGTATTAGGAAATCCATTAATATTGTTATGAAATATAGAAAAAAATCCTATCTAGTCATAAGTTTCTTTCCTTGAGTACTGAAATGGCACTAAAACTTATTTCTGGATTAACAAACTCAATGAAATAGAAACCAATATTTCATAACTTGGATTAATATATTTCACCCCATAAATCAGCATGACATTGAAAGTCAGGGCAAAGGCAATAACTAAGTAAATTTATAATTTATACTACTTTTGATTATTTTGTGTTATTTGAATCAATCAGAAAATTTAAAAAACTATAAGAATGGAATAATTGATAGAAAGAGATAAAGACAATATTTTTGGCAGATAATATGATAAATTAAATAGAAAAGAAAAAACAAAAAAGAAAAGTATTTTGAGAAATAAAATATTTCCATACAGAGGTAGGATAATAACATATAAAAGTCAAAAGCTATCACATATAGAAAGGCAGATAATATAATGGAAGGAGCAATCCAATTTATAATACCAGCAGAAAAAAATTACTGGGAAAAAATACTTTAAAGTATGCCAAACTTACAGGGATAACTATAAAGAAAATTTCAAGTCCTAAGTAATACCAATGGGCTTCAACAAGTGAGGTGACATTAAACATTTCTACAGAAGACTAGAAAACATAAGACCCTAGTACTCCCTAAGGTAATTGTTTTTAATGAATGTTAACACCAGTATCAACAAGATTATTCATTCATGTGCTCATGTGTATGGTTACTGTTATTTTTATTATTTTCTGAAGCTAGACAAGTTGATGATAGAGTTTATGTTGAAAAAATCATGAAAGGCAAAGAAAATTGTTTTTAAAAAGGAAGAAAGTAGAGAAATAGAAGATAGCATTCTCTACCATGTAAACTTCTTTAATTAAAGTATTGTGATATCGGTTTATAAATAGATATAACAGAATTAAATAGGGAGTCCAGAAATAAATCTAAATACATAAAGTAAATGAAAATTGGCCTTTTAAAAAATGACTTAAAAAAACTGCATAGCATTTATAAGATGATTTTCATTTACTCTTCATAGGTGGATCCAAAAAAATATAAAAATACAACTACTAGAAAATCACAGATGCACTTGTTTGTGGTAAATTTATTTTTATTATCTGTGAATGGGGAAAGTCTTACTAACTATGACTCAAAAATCAACTCCCTATGACTTTAATTAATGAAACCAAAACATACAATTTACATATTTATCTCAATGATTATGCAAAAATAGCAAATGTTAATGACAGTTAAAACCAGTACCGTACATTGTGAATGTGTATGGTACTATTCTTTCCACTTTCCCATGATTTAAAACATCACATTTAAAAAATAAAAAGTTAATAATATTTTGGTATCATTAAAAGTAAGTGTTATAATAATCAGATATCACAATTTGCCCCAATATTAAAGAGCAGCAGAACAGAAATGGCATTCCAGACCACAGGGAGAAGAAAGCGTTGCTATAGCCATACAGAATGCAGGATATACAGAGAAAACCCAGGCCGAAGAGAGAGTGGCAGTGTTTTACATTTTTATATCCTTTTCTACTTTAAAAGCATACATAAATATACACAAAGCTATTAATAAAAGCCACCTGTTGTCTAATATTTACCAATTAATAGTGATGAATGGTTAATTTGGGATTAGCTGAGTTTAGGAATGAGGAAGCTAAATCTAGAATCAGTCAAGCACATACAGAAAACCTCGTCATACTGAAAGAGGAATAAAGACGGTCATTATTAATTGATTTTTAATTCATGTAAAATAAAACAAACGAAGCATTTCTTGTTATAATGTGAAACATAGAAATTGACAAAATTTATTGAAAATTAGAATTATTTGCCAAAATAGAAACAGAAAATTTAAAATTTGCTATAATGACAAAAATGGAAATATCTGAAGAACTCTCTGTAATTTCTTCCTCTCACTTGACTGGAGATTTAAATGTTAAAAATGACAGTCTTCTATCAATTTGCTTAAAAATAACAAAGTATTGAATAACAGATCAGTCAGGAATTTAGTCGAAAACACTGAAAATCATTCAAAGCTGCCAAATAGTGTTTAAACACATATCTGTCTGTGACTGATGAAGAGAAAAACCTAGGAGGTAAGTAAGCTAAAAATGTGCAAAGTATAAAATATTCTATATTTGTACTATAGGAAAGAATGTATAGCATTTAACAGGGATAGGAGAGAGAGTGAAAAAAATGATGTAAAGATTAAATATGAATGAAGCTGTCCACAAAGAAGCAGGGGGAATGAGAGGCCCAGGCACGCCTGTTGGGATGTCTAAGTTGGAGATACACAGAAATGGTGAGCACAGAAACGCCAGTGTCCGTGCTGACTTGTTCTCTGCTTTCCTGTAATCAGGGCTTGCTTAATGAGGCAGAAAAGTCTGTTTAGCTTTCTGGATTGGTGTCTGAATACCTTCATTTTCTTGCTTCTTTTCTGCATCCCTGGAGAATTATCTAAATTACAGTGAGTAAAAGTGATGAAAAATTTGCAGCCAGAAAAAAAAAAAAAGACATTCAATCCCTTTTATCTCCAGAAATGAAACATAAATTAAGTCTCACTTCAACATGCCTTGTACACCTGTGAGACACAAGACATGTTACTCAGGCCTTTCTTTACCTTCAAACTAGAAATTAAGATTATTCATCTCTACCTGACGTCCACCAGTTTGCCACCGTACCTACATGTAGAGTTCCCACTAACTTTTCCATTTTTTATTCTTAACTATGAATTAATTAATATGGATCACCAGGTACTAGAGAAGACTTTGAACATGAAAGATAGAGACAAAATCATCACACCAAGGGGACAAAAAAAGGAACCCTGAAGAAATGCCATGTTCAGGAGAAAAGGGTGCCTCAACAAAAATACTCACACACAGACATACAAATGTACAATATGCATCCCATAAGGCAAAATAATTTATTTCATAACATAAAAAATAATATGCTATGAAGTTCAAATAGAACAAAAAAACTGTAAAGAATTTTTTTAAGGAATAGAAAAAAAATAAATGGAAGGGTTAGGAGAGATAGTCAAAAGAGTCTCCCAAATGGAACACAATGAAAAAAAAAAGAGTCTCCCAAATGGAGCATAATGAAAAAAGGGGGGGATATAACCTCCTGGGAAACCCCAGAGCCTCTGCACCCAGTGGACAACTGTAGACCACGTCAGAGCACAACCTCCCAACCACCTCCAAAAGTGACACTCTCAAGAGGCAAACGCAGCAGGCATCAGAGCACTGCTGAAGTAAGTCCTGCTCTGTGTAGTGGGCCCCTGCACAACTGATCCTCCACAGTGGTTGGAGGTTGGTGGTCAGTGGTCATAGCCAATCCTTACTGATGATCAGCCTGAGTAAATCCCTCCCATTGGCATGCCAACAACAATCAAGGCTCAACTACAAGAGAAGGCTGTATACAGCCCACACGGTGGGTGTAACTTGAGTACCCACCTTGGGTGATTGGGGAGGCTGTGCCACTGGACCCTACAAGATACCTACTATATTAGGCCACTCTAGCAAGCCAGGGAGTTGTAGCAGCTCCACCTAATACACAGAAACAGACGCATGCCAAAATGAGGAGACAAAGAAATATGGCTCAAATGAAAGAACGAAGCAAAACTCCAGGAAAAGAACTACAAACATGGAGACAAGCAATCTACTAGATGCTGAGTCCAAAACACTGATTATAAGGATGCTCAAGGAACTTAGGGGAAAAGCAGATGAGCTCAAGAGAACTTCAACAGCCTACAGAAAGACATGAAAAAAATAAAAAATAAGCAGCCAGCAATGAAGGATAAACTAACTGAAATGAAGAACAGTTTACAGGGATTTTACAAGTGGATGGAGTAGAGTAACAAATCAATGATTTGGAATATATGGAAGCAAAACACATGCAACCAAAACAGCAAGGAGAAAAAAAGAATGCAAAAGAATGAGGACAGTATAAGGAGATGCTGGGAAAACTTCAAACATACCAATAACACGTCATGGGGCTGCTGGAAGAAGAGAGAGATCATGAATTTGAAAACTTATTTGAAAAAATAATGACAGAAAACTTCCCTAACTTGCTGAAGGAAATATACCTAAAAGTCCAGGAAGTGCAGAGAGTCCCAAACAAGATGAACCCAAAGAGGCCCACACCAAGACACAGAATAATTAAAATGCCAAAGGTTAAATACAAAGAGAGGATCTTAAAAGCAGCAAGAGAAAAAGAGTTATGTGGAAGGGATCTCCTATGAAACTGTCAGCTGATTTCTCAAAAGAAACTTCTCAGGCTAGAAGGGATTGGCAAGAAATATTCAAAGTGATGAAAAGCAAGATTACTCTATCATTCAGAATTGAAGCATAGACAACAAAAAGCTAAAGGAGTTCATCATCACCAAACCATTTTTATAAGAAATGTTAAAGGGACTTATTTAAGAAAAAGAAGATCAGAAATATGAACAATAAAGTGCAATATATCTATCTATCATATCTACTAAAATTGAATCTAAAAAACAAAATAAGCAAACGAGCAGAACAGAAACAGACTCATAGATACAGGGAATGTTTTGATGTTTGCCAGATGGGAGAGAGGTCAGGGAACTGGGTGATAAAGGTGAAGATACTAAGAAATACAAAGGTAGTTACAGAGTAGTCACAGGAATGTAAAGTACAGCACAGAAAATAGAGTAGCCAAAGTACATACATGCAGGACCCATGGACATAGACAACAGTTTGGGGATTGCCTGAGGATGTTGGGGTGGGGCTGGAGGGCTTAAAGGGGGGAAATTGGGACATCCATATTAGCATAGTCAATAAAAAAAAATTTGAGAAAAGATTCTCCCAAATGTGACATAATGAAACAAGGGAGGGGCATCAATGTAATCAAGCAGGAGATAGAAGATACAATAAATACAATTTCCAGTGTGGTAAATTACATTATTGGCCCCGGTTCTTTAATCTTCTCTACATGTACCCACCTGCAATGGACAGAGTATCGATAGTGCCATATGGATGGAATGACAATAGGATAGTTTGGAGCCTGCTTGAACACATGCCCTCGCCATGTGAAGAACACACCTACTAGCCCTTTGCTCTGAGGAACACATGGAGCAGAGTCACTCTAGGTGACTCAGAGGCATGGGGTGTAAGGCAGAGCCGCTCTGCCAAGCTATGTCAGGTCAGTCAGCCTACAGCAAGAAAGCGGACAGGTGAGAAACAAATAAATGAGAATTGTCACAAGTGTCTAAGTTTTGAACTGTCTGCTGCATAGCAAATGCTAACTGAAATACAGAAAGAATTAATAAATGGAAGTCATATAATTAACAAAGAAATAAAGAAAATTTTCTAGAACTTAAGTTGCAATATTAAAGTTTCAAAGGCATCCAAATGCAATATTGTGTTATTGTATCAAATACAATAACAATAATAATAACAGATACAAATCAAGTGACACAACTATGTTAAACAACAAATGGATAAGAAATTACTCCGTACTTTCTGTATATTGGTACGGACAGCAGAGAGTTTTTCACACAAGGTCTAAACATCAGAAATCATTGAGTATTAAATTTGGGAATACAACAAATACCCATAAGCCAATAGAAAAATTACCTAAAAATTCTAAAGGAAAATTATTTTCACCTGATAATTCTATATCCAGAGAGTCAATAGTCAGAATGAAAGTAGAATAAAGGCCTGTTAGATATGAAATATCACAGAATGTTTAAATTCCAAACATCTTACTTAGTACATCCTAAAGAAGGACATCCAACAAAGGAGAAAAGTAAAAGAATTTCCCAGACATGATGGCATAAAGTCCTAGTGTCCAGAAATTCAGCAGGTTTTTTGAGCAACTGGATTCAAAAGGAAGAAATGGGAGAAAGGTATCAAAGAACAAAATGGAAGTGATTGAATTTAGAAATGAAATAATTCATTGCAAACTAAGCCACGCCAAAGCTAAGCCCATTTTCTAGAACTCCAGACTTACAAAGAGTTGTGAAAGAAAAGAAAAAAGTAATCATGAAAACTGCATGGTTGAGATGGGAGTTATCTTTTCACCGAATATGGTAAATTAAATCTTGTGGTATCAAAGCACCAGGAGATCAGGGTGAAGGCAAGTGAGCTGGGAAGAGCTTGTCTAAGGATGCACAAGTGTAAGGAGGTTAACTTTTCATTTTTCATAGGAGTACATTTAAAAATAACATCTAACACTAATAAATCACGAAAGAGCTGCAAACAAACTTCCGGCAGAGCCCGCAATAAAATTAGCTGATGGTCTTCGGTTGTGGAAACAATTCTGGGGAAGGAGCAGATTACTAATCTGTTTTGTTAGGAAATTTGTGGTACTATTTAATTTTTAAACCTGTATACATATTACATGATAAAAATAAAATTATTTTAAAGGAAAGGTGATGGTTTAAAATAGTTAAAAAACTAAATTAGAGCTTTTACTTAACAAAGCAGACACATAGTTCCACAGACACTGAAATGACCGGGCTACCTAAGGACGGTAGGACCCAGTTCTACTGTCTTCGGTCGTCAGGTATCAAATCTGCGGCTGTGTTTTTGACAAAACTAAGCTTAACAAAATAAAGAGTGAACCATTTTTCTGTACATTAACATTACCTTTTGTAATAAACTGAATTCCTATATGAGATCAAGATTTTTGTACTTCCAAATTATCAATTTGTTATTTAAAAATATTTTTCTTCTATGTACAGAGAGGATTTGTATAATATAACCAGTTTTATCCCCCAAACTCCTCCCTATTTATAAAAGAATGAGGCTCACAAATAACTACTGCAACAAATAAAAATGTGTCCTTTGTTCTTTAATTCTGGATCATTTGAGAATTTTAAACTAAGTAAATATTATAAAATTCAGAATTTATGATTTGAAAAATCATAAAAATTTTTGTACTGACAAAATTTGAAATGTAAAAGGACAACAGATATCTATAGAAACTTGTTTATGACTTCAGTCAGGCTCTGCTGATACAAAACTTACTGTTGCCTATGTTATCAATATTCCAAATGTCCAAAATGTATTTCTAAAACTTTCAAACATTGAAAAAAAGTATTTTTAAAACAATATATTCTTATTGTGTACTGAGGAGACAAAACTGAGAAATGCAAAGCAATCAGTAGCTAAAATACTTTTTAATTGGTTTTTGCAGTCTTATTAATAAACCATTCTATTCAAGGATATGATAGATAAAAATGTTTGGGAAATTAAATAGATTTGTCAATCATTTCACCAGATTTGATTTTATAATCTTATGTAATCAGAATTTAAATCCCATACTTATTTAACCCAATGTGTATCAAAGAATATGCTTAATATCATGTTAATGATCAAATATACACCCTATTTATAGGGTATATAGGATAATGATTCACATTAAGGATTGCTTCTAAAGTCAATAAAGTAAATTCTAAATAGTTTTAAGCACAGGGAAAATCTCAAAAATGTCATCAATCATCTTATTGCAATTACAAAACCATTTTTTAACATCCAAAGCTCTGCTTACCTCAGATTCTCAATGCATGCAGAGTAGCACCAGTGCATTTTATTACAGGACTTCAGGATTCTCTTTATTATTTTGTACAAGGTTGGCCCCATCACAAACAAATGCTGGTTTTCAAGTACTCCAGAAATTAACACAGTACAAGTTTAACATATTAAATCACATACTATTTATGACAATAGGCCTTTAAATGTGAAGAGGACAGCTACGATACAGTGTCTGTCCATAGATAGTGCAGTTATTAGAAAGAATGTTCTGTCTAAAATGGAAGGTAAAAACATGGTGGTTAAAAATATATATGCATAACAACAGAGGAGTGAAATTGTTAAAGGAATAAAACTGAAATTGGATATAAACCTGGACATGCAAAGAAAAGAGAAAGCATCAGTAAAAATGTTCCTCACATTACAGAATATACAATAGAAACAGTAAAATTTTATAGACTTCCACATTAATGTTAAGGCCTTCAGAAACCTCAGAATTACTAGCACTCTTTTGATTATTCTTGACTTGATGGCAACGTTGTCTGTCTTCTATCATTCTCATTTTAAGAAAAGGTGAACACAACCACTTTTACGTCACAAGTTTTGTCTTTCCTCAATTTTTTTGCCAAAAAGCAGTATTTGTGTCATAAAATATCCCCCGCAGTCAATGTCACCCCCACCCAACCCCCAGTGTGTTAATGAGAATTGACAGCTTCACTAAGTAAGCTTATCTTTTTGATCATAGATATTTTTGAGGGGTATAGGAAGTTATAAACAAACAAACAAAAAGGACGTGGGTGGCCCAGACCTGGCTTAAAATATTTTCCCTCTATTTTAACATTTGCCTGTGTAGAAATGACATCCATTCCTTTTAGAGAACTAAGGGGAGATACGATAATGCTCCCTAATAACAAGCTAAGTGCGTAATGTAGACAACGCCATCAAATATAATCTGGAAAATCTAGTTAGGTTGCTAGGAGCTAAGTAAGTTCATCTCCCTATAGGATTAAAATTCCAGACAACCTGGGAATGAATAGACAGCTCAGCTCAATCATTAAATGTAATTATTTCTCGGGCTCATTTATAAATGGGAAAAGGTTATCATATTCTCAAACAGACTGAAGGAATAAAAATCTTGTCAGTGATGAGAGACACTATCACTTTGCATAACAAATTACACTCAGCCTCAGGACATTGTTTAAAACAACAGGAAGAGCAAATGGACTGCAGGCCTCTCTGGAGTGGTGGCAGTACCTCGGTCCATTGGAGCCCTTTCAGACACCTACCTACCTCTAGAGCCACATGATAAGTTTTTTGGAACTAAATGAACATAATCTAAGACATCAAATGTTCTGGGATTGTCTTCTTTGCCCTGGTCAACTGTTGAAATTCACTGGAATTTTTAGTAATTAGTTTTTATTGTATAAAGATGAGTCTTGATACACTCTGTTAAGAGGAGTGTACACTTTCCAACTCAAGGTTTTCTTACTTTTTTTTTTGATGGGGCTTGCTTTCTTAAAAATTTATTTATTTTTATTTTAATTGTTGTTCAAGTACAGTTTTCTGTCTTCTACTCCCATCCCAGTACACTCCCCACAGTGCTCCCCACCTCCCTCCCATTTCCACTCCCCCCTTAGTTTTTGTCCATGTGTCTTTTATACTTGTTCCTGTGACCCCTTCCCTTTCTCCCCTGAAATTCCCTCTCCTCTCCCCTCTGGTTACTGTCAGCCTGTTTTCTACTTCGATGTCTTTGGTTATATTTTGCTTGCTTGTTTGTTTTGTTGCTTAGGTTCCTGTTAATGGTGAGATCATATGGTATTTGTCTTTTACCGCCTGGCTTATTTTGCTCAGCATAATGCTTTCCAGTTCCATCCATGCTGTTGCAAATGATAGGAGCTCCTTCTTTCTTTCTGCTGCATAGAATTCCATTGTGTATATGTACCATAGTTTTTTGATCCATTCATTTACTGATGGGCACCTAGGTTGCTTCCAACACTTGGCTATTATAAACTGTGCTGCTATGAACATTGGGGTGCATAGGTTCTTTTGGAATGGTGTTTCAGGGTTCAAAGGATATAATCCTAGCAGTGGAATTGCTGGGTCAAAAGGCAGATCTATTTTTAGTTTTCTTAGAAAATCCCATACTCTTTTCCATAGTGGTTGTACCAGTCTGCAATCCCACCAGCAGTGAACTGTTTTCAAGTACAGGTATTTCCTTGGTTGCTTGCTAAGGCATATGCTTTACAGAGGAATCAATTTTTGTCTATATAAACTTATATCAATATCATCAACACCAAGAAGAGGTTGTTTCTCACTAGGCAATCAACCTCATGCATCCTCCTAACTCCTCGGGCACAAAATTGTTCTTCTAGGTCTCAAAAAAAAAGTGGAAAATATTTTTTAAAAAATTCGTAGATGGAAAAGGGGCATCTACTATATTCATATATCCAGTAAGTCCCAAAGCCTGCTACATAAGCTACTTCTAAAGTGTATTAGAGGTTTGCAAAGGAGATATGCGAGGTAACTGTGACATGGCAGGCCAATCAGTGTGTAGGAATCAGCACAACAGAAACCGAAATACAGGTTTTCTAATTCCAGAGCCCATGTACTGTTGATTATGCCATACTGCCCTTTCCAAAGTTCTGCTCTGCATCCCCTCTGCCTCTAAAAGAAAGGTTTGTATTCATGGCTGTGGCACATTATGATTTGAAAACATGCTGTAAAAGTAGGTTCTTTCGTAAACACATGAATCATTGGCAGTCCTATCAAAGGCCTGAGTTTGAACATAAGTAGCTTGGTCCAAAATGATTGTGACAAACAAAACAAAACAAAACAAAAACATATATTATTCTTGGTTCTTCTACGGAGTCAACGTATCTATATATATCATAAGCTAAACAAAATGATATGCATGCATGGAGGTACCTATATAGCTATCTATTTATCTATGCTTAATGATTGTCTGATTGTTTTAAACACTTAAAATTATACAGCCTTAATGATTTCCCCCCAGATATACCTATATTCTCTATTTTCAGTATAGGCAAGATACCAGAACATATTAATAGATATCTAAGAATGAGGTTACATTTGTAAAGTCATGGGGGCTGTGAGAAAATGTATTGAAATATTATTATTACTTCATAAATTTTTGATATCTTAAACAATTCATATTACTGATGAAGAGAAAAGTATTTATCTTTCCATTATTGAATACTCCAGTGTTGGTCATATGATTTAGAAAGAATATATTCTAGAATGTCCTTGAAAGAGGGTAGGTTTGGAAAAATGATTACATGGCTATTTCAAATACCTTTGAAACTGCATTTTGTGAGTGTTTTTTAAAACTCAAACACTGGAATGTAACTCACTACTGTCTCTAAAGTAAACCTAATTATCCACATGTTTGGCCTGCATGTCATCTTGACCCGAAGCCAGAAACTAACTCAGGAAAATGTAAAGATAACAGGACCGCAGAGGACAGATTTAGGCCAAGGTTAGAGTGTTTGTCCCATCCAAAATGCACCTAGGGACATTTGCTTCATATTCAACTATGTTTCAATTTATTTAAAAGAATTCTAGAGTCCAGTTTCCTTTTTTAACCTCACACAAAGCCCAAGTTGAAACAGTGAATAAGTCATCCCATGGTTCAGAAAATAACTGAAATGCCTTTTATTGAAATATATTTTGTCCTTTTGTGGTATGTAATAAGAATTTGAAATATCGCATTAAAAACTTAACATCTTTCAATTGGAGAGACAAATATTGACTTCAGAAATAAAACCAGGACTTCAAGTCACCATGGTGGCATAGATAAACACAGCTTACCTCCTTACACAATCACATCAAAATTACAACTAAAATATAGAACCACCACTCAAAACTGTCAGAAATTGAGTTGAATGGAAATCTCACAACTATGGAGTTAAAGAAACCACATTCATCCAGACCGGTAGGAGGGGCAAAGAAACAAAACTGGCTGGTCCCACATGCATGTGAGGTGGATAAAAATTCACGAGGGATATCTCAGGAGCAAGAAGTCCAAGCACCACACCAGGCCTAGGGTTCCAGTGTTGGGATGATAAGTTCCCATAGTTTCTGGCTGCAAAAATCAGCAGGGATTGAGTTGGTAGAAGAAACTCCTGGAGTTCCAAGCAGTTTCTCTTAAAGAACCCACACACAGACTTACTCAGACTCACTCCCTTTGAGCTCCAGCAATGAGGTAGCAGCTGCAAAGGCACCAGTGGCATACAGGGAGGAACTGAATTGCCTGGCATCAAAGCAAGAGCTGGGGACAGCTTTATCCCAGACACAAAGGCAGTCAGAGGCTATTGTTCCTTTTCTGAGCCCTCTCCCCACAGATCAACAGAGCCACAGAGGCAGCAGGCTGCTGCCATTTCTGAAACTCCATCAACCTGGTAACACCCTTTGACCCAACCTGGATGTGCCCTGAGGCTCAATCTCACTCAATTCAGGAGCCCACCCAAGCTGCTTTTCCATATGAATGGATAGTCTTGGCTCATGCTTCACAACTTCCTAAATCCTCTCAAACAAGCAACAGCCAGACTCAATGAGCCCCAAGCCCCTGTACCTGTTACTTAGTCGCTCAGCCCTGGCACTAGCAGCAACCAGCCTAGATTCATAGCTTGGCTTCACCTGGGACTCTCTAAGCCCAGCACAAGTATCAGCCATCTCAGATTGCTTTATACCTCAGGCAGGGTGGCCCTGGGCAAAACACAGGTAGTGGCTGATCTTGGTCTGCAACCAAGAGTCTGCACACCCAGGAAATCTACAGACCATGTCGGAGCACCCCCACCTTTCCCCCATATGGCTGATCCTCCACGGAGGGTGGAGGTTGGTAGTCAGTGGTCACAGCCAGTCCTTGCAGCCGATCAGCCTGGGTAAATCCCTCCCATTGACCTGCCAAGGCAATCAAGGCTCAATTACAAGAGAAAGGTGTACTCAATGCACACAAAAGTCACACTCTGAGTACCCACCTTGAGTGATAGGGGAGGCTGTGCCACTGGACCTTACAGAACACCTACTGTATTAGGCCATGCTACTAAGATAGAGAGCCATAGAAGCTCTACGTAATACATAAAATCAAACACAGGGAGGCTGCCAAAATAAGGGGACAAAGAAACATGGCCTGAATGAAAGAACAGAGAAAAACTCCAGAAAAAGAACTAAACAAAATGGAGATAAGCAACCTATCAGATACGAGGTTCAAAACACTGGTTATAAGGAGGCTCAAGGTACTTAGTTGGACCTCAACAGCATAAAAAAGTCCAGTCAGAAATGAAGAATACATTAATTGAAATAAAGAACAACTTATGGGGAAATAACAGTAGAGTGGATGAAGCTGATAATCAAAACAATGCTTTGGGAAATAAGGAAACAAAAACAGCCATTGGCATCATTTTAGTAGTAGATTTATAGCCACAAGAACTATCATTTGTGTGTTATGTCTCAGCTATTAAAATAGAGTAGAGCCCTTGCTGGTGTAGCTCAGTGGATTGAGCACGGGCTGGGAACCAAAGGGTCACCAGTTAGATTCCCCATCAGAGCACATGCCTGGGTTGAAGATCAGATCCCCAGTAGGGGTCACATGAGAGGCAACCACACATTGATGTTTCTCTCCCTTTCTTTCTCCTTCCCTTCCCTTCTCCCTAAAAATATATAAATAAAATATTTTAAAAAATAGAGTAGACGTGAGAAACCCTGGGAATAAAGAAGGTATCAGATCACCAAACTTGATATCACCAGTTGCAACCTCAATATAAAAAGTGTATTTTTTAAAAAAATGTTTAATGCATAATAGGATTCAGATATAAGACACCATGGAACATAGAACAGTAAAGGTAGGCAATGGACAGAGACTTCAAGATATGTAAACCACTACCTATTTATTTATTGAATTTACAGTTTGATTCAAGAAACTATACAAATATAATTAAATAATATTTCTCTATGTGTACCCATTTTCATGCCTAAAAAAAATTACCTGAAGAGTGCAGTTTTTAGGTATAAGTTAGCTGATGTATTATTATATATAAAGTATTCAGCACTTTGTCTTCAGCTACTTTTTCTAGTCTGCATTCTGTAAAGGTGACTGTCAGGATATCTCACATGAAAATCTGAGATCATCAGCCAGTGGCTAAGATCATCGGCTAAGTTAATTAAATGCCCTCTCACAATATTAACACATTTTAATTTGAAATGTAAACAATAAAAATTGTTCCTTACTGCATTGGGTTTGACAAGACACCTAAACATGCATAAAGACCTTTGTCCCTAGAAACGTAAGAGAAAAGAAGCTAAATAGAAAGCTTTTTACACATGAAACATACCCCCCAAACAACCTCCTTATGAAAGTCTTAGCTCCTTTAAATTATCATCCTTACCTCTTCTTTACCTTTGTCTACTTTCATGGTCATTTGTTTTGCTGAGTTCAGCCTCTGATTTTTCCATATACCAACTAACCGTTAGTGTCTAGTCTGGGGAGTCAACTAGTCATTCTATTTGATTCTCCTTCACGTTTCGCTGGTTTTGACCACAGTTTCCCTGGACCCAGGCTATATGGCACTTGCCTCAAATGACAGGCAAATTACACTCCTAATTGCCACTACCAATCAGCTTCAAGCTCTCCTATCTCTGTTCCTTAGGTCATACATTAAATAGGCTGACTTCTGCATTACATGACCTTTCTTTACATTTTCCTCACTTTATTGAGGTACAATTAACAAATAAGAAATGTATATACTTAAGGAACACTGTTTGATGTTTTAACTCATATATACATTATAAAATGATCAGCACAATCAAGCTAATTAACATACCCATCAACTCAGTTTCTATTTTTCTTTCCTTTGTGTGTGTGGTGTGTGTGTGGTGAGAACACTTAAGGTTACCCTCCTAGCAATTTTCAACTACACATTACAGTATTAATAACTATAGTCACCATGTTATAGGAGGGGAGACAAAAAAAACCCCAGAAATTTGTTTATAAAAAATTGTGTATTTACCCTTACATGTTTAAACTTCAGTCACCTTCAAAGTACTCTGAATTTGATGCAACATACCTATCGAGATGTATTTTCTACTGCTCAAAACAGTTTTTGAACTCATCAATTTTGATCCCTTTTGGTGCTTTTGCCATTTTTTTTGTTTTACCTTTTCCAAATAGACAAAACCTTTCCCTTTGAGGACATTTTTCATCCAGGAAAACAAAAAGAAAAGTCATTCAGAGTGAGAATGGGTGAATACAGAGATTGGGCATGGGAATCATGCCATTTTTGAGTCAAAAACTGCCAGAACTCAGCTTGGTATGGGCAGGTGCGCTTGTAAATCACCCATTATGCAATGGGCAACTGCACTGAAAGAGTCTTCAAAAAAATTCACTGAAGCCAAACACAGCCTCTCACAACAACACCAGCTGGTACATTGATACAGATAGGTTCCTAGAACACTCACCTAGCAGGGGAAGCCTGTACTACAAGAGACTTGCCCTTCAAAAGTAGTTCTGATTTTTATGGGTCTCCCCTCATATATTATATTTAATTTCTCATGCATAACTGTGAGGAGAGAATATGCCAATCCAAAATGTGCCGTTTTGGTATGTGGATTGCTTTCAGCTACTGGCAATTAAGACCCAACAGACCCAGGAAAAGCCTTTTATCTCCCCTAACAGCCTAAAGGACTTTAGCTAGATCTCTTCCTGGTACAGAGCCAGCCCCTACTGCCAGAGAGAACTTCTTTATATCAGAAAAACGTACATGCAGGGCTTTGCAAACATAAGTATACCAAACACTTAATTCTTCTTGTCTTCCTGTAAATTGCCTTCCTTCCTTTAGAAGACCTGGGACATCTATCTCTTCTCCTTAGCTCACGATGGTATATAAGCCTCAATTTCCTGACTGCTCTTGAGTCTCATATTTTTATGGGCCTCCTATACATAAGAAATTGAGTTTGTTTTTCTCCTGTTAACCTGTCCTATGCCAATTTAACTATTAGGCCAGTCAAAGAATCCAGAAGAAGAGAAAATTATTCCTCCTCAACTGAAATCTCATGCTCTTTGACCGACACCTCCCCTTTTCCACCACCATTGGCAGCTGTAATTCTACTCTCAGCTCCTATGAATTTGACTGTTTTAGGTTCTACATCCAAGTGGGTCAGGCAGTATTTGCTTTTCTTTGGCTTATTTCACTTAGCAAAATATCCTCCATATTTATTCATGTCAGAGTCTCCTTTTTTAAGACTGAATAATATTTTGTTGTATGGATGTACCAATTTCTTTATTCATTTGTCTACTAAAGGACATCTAGATTGTTCCTATCTCATGCCTATTCTGACTGATGCTGCAGTGAACAGGGGCATGCAGGTATCTCTTTGGGGTGCTGATTTTATTTTGTTTGTTTAAATTTTCAGAACTGGGACAGCTGAAAGTAAACAATATTAGCACTTAAAAATTACAGTAGTCATAACATAATTATAATATTAAAATCTTTATCAGAGATATTATTCAACTTTCATGAGGTCGATAATATATTCTTTCCTCATTACCACAAATAGGCATCAATTTTTAAAAAGTAAGTCAGTATGCTTGCCTCCTTTCTATTTAATATCAAAGTAAACAATCATATACTCTCATTCACTGTTGGTGAGCATGCAAATTTATATAACTACTTTTGAAGGACATTTGCCTATATCAAAAATATAATTATTGTTTAATAACCTACAAATTCCAAATTAATCTATGGATATATTTATAGATAAAGCACCCTACAAAAATGATGAAGTATAAATTACTATCAGGAAAGGACCTGTTTTAAAATTACAGACAATATTGTGACCCTTTATTTTTTTCATATCCTGTTTAGAATGTTTAATAAATAATAATTTTAAGTGCCTCAGGTCTTTATCCTGTGCTATGGTAGAATTTATCATCCTGAGGAAGCATGAACCAGTCATGGCAAATGAGAGATTCCATTTACATAAGATGGAGGAATACCTTCTTGAATATTTTCAATCCATAACACCAATCACACAATATTTTAAAAAATTTAGCTAAAAATATAATTATTTGTAATTCTCCTTGAAGAAAACTTGAACAACCAAGGCTCAGATACACCCAAGCAGAGACTAATTTGACAGCTTTGCCTGTTCTGACCACAATTTGCTCTAACTCGTTTTTAGATTTTACAGAAAAAACTGAAACCAGAGATGATAATGCTGTCAAGACTGGTTCTGTTAGCACTTCATCTTGTGAAATTTCTGAGTAGTAAATTGATAATTAGCATTTGAGGCTTTATCATACTTGCTGAGCAAAATACCAGACAGAATGGTAATTTTCCTGAAAGGAGTTACAAATTAGTCATGCTGCTGTCTTTAAGTGCATCTCTGGTAAAGACCAAAAAAAAGATGGGAAAAAGTTTTCTTTTAATACCCTGCTGGAGACCAAAATCCTGAATTATATAAATATACAAAGTGGAAGGAAAGAGACATAAAACAGCATAACACATGTTGCTGTTCATTAACACATGTCAACATGTTTAAGGAAACTGATTCTATCACTTAGTTTCTTAGCTCTGTGTTCTACATTTTTCTCTTCAGAATTCAGTTGTCTTTATTGCATATGCCAAAATGATAGCTTCATTATAGTTGGGCCTTTGCCCAGTTTGTCACTGTTTACCAAATATATTAATATTTGTTGTCAGTACTTGTTAAAGGAGTGAAAGATGAAATATTTGGCTTTAAGACCTTTAATTCTCAGCCTAAAATGTATAAATTATTAAGAATTAAATCTAATACTTGCAAAAACACAGCAATACCAATAAATATGAAGCTGATTTATATGGCTCAAACATTTATTCCTATGAATTAATTTCAGTTTCCCAAAATTTCAGTAATAGAGCAAAAGTTTAAGGTAACTACATCAGCCTCTTACACTCTTTTAACAGTGTTAAAAAGCATCCCAGGGCAAAATATTTCAACCAAATGCTGTGGTCCTTGCTTAGTGTATCTCCTCTGTGTAATATAACTGATATTACAGTATACTTGGGTTATAATTCTGGCTCTGAGTATTCAACACTTTAGAGGCCAAGAAGCTAGCCTGTAAATTACATTACTCTGTAAAGTCGTAATATTTTCCCTTCAAGGTAGTAACGGGGCAGAAGTAAAATTCTGTATTTATCCTATGATTATATTCTGCATTCAGTTAACATAAGCTTGCTTGATTTGGAGCCATTGAAATCTCTGTGCTAGACTGTCAAATGAAGACTTGCAAAATAGAGAGACCAATAGGTTAAATAGTAGTTTGTACCAGACTGGCATAGCATTTCACTCTTTAACAGAAATCCAGCTATGCTGACTTAATCAATGGGCATTCATTCATTCATTCATTCAATAAGACTGGAGGTACATGATATAGGTGTAGTGGCTCCTTGATATCCCTTATCCCCTCTGACGTTGCCTAGTAAGAGTTTTTCGATGTCTTAGTTGTCTTGTGGTAAAAAAATACCCTTTCCATCTACTACCTCCTCCTGCTAGGCGGAATAAGAAATAACAAGAGAGAAGTTGTTTTTATATCTTAACTTCCAGAATCCATAGAAATTTTTTGCTTGGGTTTTTAGGCCAGACTTATGTTGTATCTAATTTTAAGAGCAATGAAATATATTCCATCCCGAAATAATATCTATGTTTTATAAACAAGTAAGAAGGAAAGAAGAAATATTATGTAGCTAAGTAGCAATGCTTGTCACACAATTGATATACATAATCAGGGGTAAATTTGGGTTTGGAAAATGTGAGCTATCCTAATTATGGGGGCTCCTCTTTATGTAAAAGACTAACATTATAAAAACAAATATTGGTATTTATTTTAATGAGAAAAAAATAGTAGTATATTACAAATTAAACATGATAAGAATTACAAATATGTGATCATGTGAAGACATTGGTCAGGCATCTCTCAGGACTTGGGATGGGTCCATGATTATACAATAGAGGTGGCAAACTTCTTTAGAGCTCTTAAATGCATACAACTGTGTTTATTATTTTATTTGCTAGCTACCTTCATTAAAATAATCTAGGATGCACCTATTCAGTTGTAAAAAAATGATAAAAAGAAACAAAAGTTTTGAGAGCTATATAGTCCTGCTTATTACACTGTCACAGAGATGGCCTTTTTGGTTGGATCTTGCTTATCGTAATTATGATAAAAAAAGATTATTTTGATACATTAAAGAACATCATTCAATTACTTTGAAATTAATCTATTAGTCCTTCAACTTAAATGTATGTTTTGTAAGTCATTACTAAAGGAATTTGGAGTCTGAACTGAATGTCACTGCAGGTATAATTATAGTAATAAATCACCTAAATAACTGCTTTCTTAGATTGGAATTTAGGCAGCAGAAAGTTGTTTTTTAGATTACCGTCTTTTTCAGACTATAAGACATATCCCCTCCCCCTCAAATTTGGGAGGAAAATGGGGGTACCTCTTATAGTCTGAATGTAGCTTACCTGGCTTGCTGGCAGCAGGGGAGGGAGGGGGACAGTGGCGGTGGAGCAGGGTCACAGGTTATTAAATATGTTACCACATTTTTTGCTTCACGATTTTTTTCCTATTTTTCTCCTCTAAAACCTAGGTGCGTCTTACAGTCCTAAAAATACAGTACTTTAGGTATTAAGAAAGCACAGGTTTATTAGATTACTCATGATCTAATAATATGAGTGTGGCCAGGAATCTTTGAATACACATGTGTGGAAGCATATACAACTTTAGGTATGTTAGAAAATACTGTAATATGTATTTGGTTAAATGTAAATATTGTGTCATCTTTTTCCTATTTCATAAAAGCTGAATTTTCTATATTTATTTGCCAACATCAGGTTGCTTTAAAGGAATTATTTATAAGGTACACTTCTATTTGGCTTGATCACAAATTTTAAACATTAATTTCATTAATCTCTGAATAGCTTTTCTCTTTTTTAAAAATCTTATTTATTTACATTTTTAGAGAAAAAGGAAGAGATGGAGAAAGAGAAGGGAAACATCAATGTGTGAGAGACAAGAGGTTGCTTCTCACACACCCCCAGCCTGCAACCCAGGCCTGTGCCTGACTGGGAATTGAACTAATGACTTTTCAGCTCACAGGCCAGAGCTCAATCCACTGAGCCACACCAGTCAGAGCTGAATAGTTTTTCTTTTTTAAGCATAGCATAACTTGAACTAAAAAAAATGAATAGACCTTACATTCATTAAGTTTTGCTGATAACTTGAATATAAGAGTATATAATAAGGATATCTAAATGTATTTCTACTGTGAATAATTCAACTAATTTTGAAAGACAACTTTCCTTATCTAAAATACATATGTATGTAATGTTATCATCCCATTTAGTGGTAACATTTTGTTTTAGAGGAATCTAGGGCATGGTCTTAAAATAGCCTAAAGCCCCATTTAATACAATCAGTGTCCTGCCGGGGGTGCAGATAAACCAGAAATCCTATTGTCTAACATCTCAGAATTCAGACCCTAATCTATAAAGATGGCATTTCTAGGGAGAGCAATGTAGATAGTAAGACTGAAATCCCTGAAAAAATGAAGTCAGTAAGGTAAGAATCAAAAATAAGCTGCCAGGAGACAAGGGATAAAATGAACAGGAGGAAGAGTCTCTTTGCAGATAACATCTTCATTTATTAATCAAATATTATACTAAATCACAGAAAGTGCTAAGTT
>PVKM010018756.1:0-24792 GCA_004027735.1 Carollia perspicillata | reverse complement strand
AAAACAGCATGGAGTTTCCTCAAAAAACTAAAAATGGAACTGCCTTTTGACCCAGCAATTGCACTGCTGGGATTATGCCCTAAGAACACTGAAACACCAATTCAAAAGAACTATGCAACCTAATGTTCATAGCAGCATGATTTACAATAGCCAAGTGCTGGAAGCAACCTAAGTGCCCATCAGTAAATGAATGGATCAAAAAATATGGTACATGTACACAATGGAATATTAGGCAGCAGTTAGAAAGAAGGAGCTCCTACACTTCTTGACAGCATGGATGGAATTGGAGAGCATTATGCTAAGTGAAGTAAGCCAGATGGTGAAAGACAAATACCATATGATGTCAGCTATAAGTGGAACCTAATCAACAAAACAAACAAGCAAGCAAAATATAACCAGAGACATTGAATTTGAGAACAAACGGATAGTAACCAGAGGGTAGGTGGGAAGTGATAATGAGGGAAGAGGGGGAAGGGTTGTCAAAGAACATGTATAAAGGACGCTGGACAAAGCCAAACGGGGTAGGTCGAAAGTGGGAGGTGGGGGTGCCAGGGTGGGGGGACTGGTGAGGGAAGAGTGGAGACAACTGTGCTTGAACAACAATAAAAAAATAAAGGTAGGATATGAAAAAGAATTTTGTCATTCTATTTCCCTCCATTCAGTCCTCAGATCAGGTGAGTTTATAGCTATCTTTCTATAGTCCTTTGGCACAGTTCAGATTTTACTGCTTGGGATTGTTTCCTATCTCTATTAATACCATCTTCAATGGCATGTATTTCCATTTCTACCATGGGGCCATTACATGCATTTGGGATTCCCTTTTGCTTAGCAAACACTAGTTCTCAAACTTGGTTGCACATTGGAATCATCTGAATCTACTCCAAGAGATTCAAATTTAATTATTCTAGGGTTCATAGGCGTGAAAAATGTTTAACACTCCTCAGTTGGTGTGGATATGCAACCAAAATTGAGAACCACTGCCCTAAGGCCTCATATTAGCCTCTTTTGGGAGGCGGGGGGGGGTGGTGATGATAGCAGTACTCAAAGTTTAGTGTGCGAAACAGGATCACTTGGAGGACTTCTAAAAAACAATTTTCCTTGCCCCCCCCCAAAGTTTCTGATTTAGTGGGTCTGAGGTAAGGGCCAATAATTTGCATATTTGACAATTTCCCAGGTGATGCAAGTGCTCTCTGGAGACCCTACTTTAAGAACCACTGGGCTGGGGGCTGGTTGAGCTAGAATCATTGAGCTCCTTTAGTAACCCTCTTCGCTTTTTGGCCATGCCCATGATACACTGGATTTCTCTAGCAGTGGCATTTGTCTTATCCAATGTGTGTTTTTATGTGTATGCACATAATCAGAGGTTTTGGTACTAATCACAAGCACTCAGCTCCATCTGGGTCTTTTGGAGTGCTGTTTAGCAAATACCATATATGGCAAGGTGCAGAAGGGTGGAAAGCATCAAATGGAATATGCCTACGCACGTAAATACCCAGATACCCTCCCTGACTGCTTTACTTGTTATGTTTCCAAGTTCTATGGATGTGGAAAAAGAGATGGAGCTAAAATGGTTGTCAATTGGGGGATAAAGTACTCTGTGGGTCAAAGCATAAACTGTAGGTGTATTTGTGCAAATTTATGCCTCGGGGCTGACCCTACAGAAATGCCTTTTCTGCTCCCACAGTGCCTCTGTGTACCTTGACTCTGACAGCATCTTAAAACTTCTGCAAACCAGAAGATTTTCTGTCTTATGGGAGGTCAGGTTTGTCTTAGCACGATAATACCATTTACTGACTTGATTGCAGTTTTTAATTTAGCAATGGTATTTTATACTTCAGTGCAGTTTTTCTTTCTTCTAGTGTTATAAACATAATAGTCTCTTGATATATATTGAGAATATAGTTAGAAACTTTCCTTTTTTTTCTTGGAGTAATTTTCATAGGAAGACATTGGCTCTGTTTTTTCAGTACAGTTTCTCACTTTGCGAACTGCAGAAAATTTGCCTGTTTCTAGTGATTTTTCTCCCTGTGCTTGTCCTTCCCAACAGATTTCTATGCTTTTCTAGTACTGGGAGCTGAGGTGGGTTTTGTTAGAATCTGTGTGTGCTCTATTTCAAATCTCCTAGCCAAAGGGAGAGATTTATTTTTCCTTTGCCAGTGTGGACTTGTAACAGCCTGGGGGTATAGGTATAGTGTGAATGCCAAATTTAGAGGCTGTGTGTCAGGAGCCTGTGCCTCTCAGTTCAAAAATTATTTATGGCAGGCAGGAATTAACTGAGAACCATCCATTTCTTTCCCCAGTACCAGAGGGGGATCAGGGGACACACAGCAGTGGCCTGCCTCAGTGATGTCAATTGGTGTTTTTTTTATTTTTTTACTGATTTATTTTTATCTTTACCTGAGGGTATTTTTTCATTGCTTTTAGAGAGGAGGTGAGAGAAGAAGGGATACAGAGAAACATCAATGTGAGAAAAAAACATCAATTGGTTGTCTCCTGTAGACACCCAGAGCAGGATCAAACGTGCTCGTGCTCGGACTGGGGACTGAACCCACATCCTAGGTATGTGCCCTAACTGCGTATCCAACCCACAACCTTTAGGTTACATGACAACACTCAACCAACTGAGCCACACCGGCCAGGGCAGCCCTTGGTGTTTTTATGCTGCAAAGGCAGTCACATGTTGCTGACTACCCCTTTGCCTGGCCTAATCTCCAGGCCTCATCCCTTCCAGTAAGTGTGTGTTTTCATCTTATTCCCTAGGTGATATGTTCCTTTACAGGTGGGGAGGTGTAGAAATAGATCAAAGATCTCCAACCCTTTTATGTAAAGGCTCACATAATAAATACTTTAGGTTTTCCAAGAGATACTCTCTCTTTCAAAACTATCTGTGCCTGTTGTTGTATGAGAAAGCATCCATAAAGAAAACATGAACAAATGGGCATGGTTATACTCTTGATAA
Source organism: Carollia perspicillata (assembly GCA_004027735.1). Classification (NCBI taxonomy): domain Eukaryota; kingdom Metazoa; phylum Chordata; class Mammalia; order Chiroptera; family Phyllostomidae; genus Carollia; species Carollia perspicillata. The sequence continues at coordinate 21,833 of PVKM010018756.1, read as the reverse complement.
AATATACTTACAACAATGGGCCTTAGTTTGCTGACCCCTGAAATAGATGGTCTGCTCTCCAAGTCACCCGCCTAAACTCTATCATCAAAGAGTTCTCAAAGTTCCTAATGTCCTTTTTTTCCAATTTAAATTTGATACAGGACTTTCTTCATTTTTCTATTGTATTTATCATCTGAAAGGTGATAATGGAAGTGAGTCAGACACATGTCCTCAAAGAGCTGTCTTTTCTGGAATCCCTAATGCCTATTTTTTAATGTTCAATATCACATCTATAATGTTCCATGATACACATCTTTAATGTTCTTTAATGTCTCATTGATATTTAGACTCAAAAGTGGGTACCAATATCGGAAGCCTACTTTTTAATTTAAGAACTCTCCTCTATACTTATATAACAGCAAAACAAAACAAAACAAAACAAAACAAAAAAACATTACTTTTGAGACAGTGTGATTTGTGTGGAACCTGAATTTCTCAGCTTGATGGCAGTTTATACTGTTGCAGAAAGATTTTTTAGGCTAGAGAAAAATAGAAGTTTCTTTCCAGATTCTCTAACTTAGAAAATATCAGCACTTGAGTCCCATTGGAGGAATAGTGAAGACTCAAGTAAAAGACTCCTTCTCAAGGTATTGTTTTTAATAAATTATAAACAGATGAAGATATGAGAAGTCCCTGAGTGGAAATCCAAGTAGTAAATATGAAATAGTTGCTCTGTTGTAGATACCATGGATGTTTAAGCTGTAGTTTCTAGCTTCTAGGAATCCATCATGGAATTAAAAGAGAGGATATTTGGCAATAATATCTGATAGGTTGGTTCATTTTTTAAAAGATTTTATTTATTTATTTTTAGAGAGGGATAAAGAGAGAGAGAGAAACATCAGTGCATGGTTGCCTCTCTCATGTCCCCCACTGGGGACCTGGCCCACAGCCCAGGCATGTGGCCTGACTGGGAATCAAACCTGTGACCCTTAGGTTCACAGCCCATGCTCTATCCACTGAGTTATGCCAGCCAGGGCCACTTTTTTCAACATACATTTACTGAGCACTCATTACATGTCAGGTCCCGCTCTAAGCATTTCGAACAAAAATGAAGATATACTCCCTGTGAAGATGTTTACAGTCCATCAGGGAAAATGGATATGCAAACCAATCATTGCAGTAGTGCTGAGTGCTATAATGGCACAGGTCACAAAGTATGATAAGTGGACTCAGTCCTGATAGGAGCAGGAGAAATTCAGAGCAGGCTTTCCAGGAGTTGATGAAATTGAGTTGATTGAGTTTAAAATGACTGAGATTTTTCACTCAGATGGGGGGGAGGTGGCGGAATGCGCAAAGTCATGGAGCAGTGAAATCACTGGGAGAACTCAGGGGACTGTTTGTAGGTGTGTCTTTATAATTCCCACACTAGGTTTTCCCAGCAAACTTTAAGGGCCATGGTATGGAGGAACTGGAAATTTTGTCAAGATATAGGTGTATGACCTGGGTAGAGAAGAGGGCATTGTTTAATCACTGCATTTTCAGCACCCAGGACAGTGCCTGACATAGTAGACATGAATAAATATTTGTTGAATCAACAATTCTTTAGCTAATGAATGAATACTTCTTTCAAGTGGTAGTATGGTTTTGATATTCTGTATTCAGCCTAGAATCTCTTGTGAAATGATGATTTCAAACTACTAATTTTTTGTGGGGGGAAATGGTCCTGGAAAGATAGTCCTGATGGAAGTAAAGATGGCTAAGAGATACTCATTATGTAGTCAGCCCCATCTCATTGAATATTACCAAAGTTTTGAGTGACTCCTTCTCCTGTTTCTCTCACATCCCATTTCCATATACACATATCCAGTCTACTGCCAAATCGTTTGGCTCTGTTTTTGAAATATAAGTGAATGTAGCACTTTTCTCTATCTCCACCGCAGCCCAAGCACCATCTTTGCAAATGATCAACACTTACTGTAATCACTTTATCACTGATTGTTTCTACCAATGAACCCTAATGATATTTTCTCTACCAGTAGCCAGAGTAGCCTTCTAAAATGTAAATCAGGATCAGTTGGCCATCCAGTGGCTCCCCATTGTCTTTACCATGGTCTACAAGCCATGGCCAAACCCATCATTTTGATGACCCCTTTCCCCACAACTCTCCTCACTGCTCACTGAGCTCCAGCTATTCTGGGCTCCCTGCCTTTCCATGAACTCTTCAGGTTACCTCCCCCTCAGGGCCTTTGAACTTGTTTTTGCCTCTGTTTGGATTGCTCCCTCGTGCCATCATTTCTCTACTCTGATGACACCTTGCCAGAGAGACCACCCCTAATCTCCATCTAAGATAGCACCTCTGCCATCCCAGACATGTCATATGTTTATCTGCTTACCTTTTCAGGATTTTTTTCTCACTATAATCTATTTGTTTCACAGTAATGATTCTTAACTAGAAAAGTACAAACTTTGATTTTTATTACAGAGTACAATTTTGAATTTGGGGTGGCTGAGATTTACAATAGGAATTATCCTCTGCTCTGTGTAGAAGAAAGAAGAAGGCACTATGCAGAACTGTTTCAGCAGGGCCATCCCATTCTCCCTCAGGGACCTTAGGCAGCAGTGAGCTGGGACAAGGTTGAGCCTCAGAAACTACAGTTTTTAGGGGTGCAAGGGATGCAAAATTTTTCTATAGGTCTCATAAATAATAATAATGGCTAACATTGGTAGATCAACTGTGTAACCTATGAAGTAAGTGTTGTATTATCTCCATATTATAGATAAGGCAACTGGGGTACAGAGGGGTCAAACAATTTTCCTGAAGTCTTGCAGTGAGCAAAGCAGTTAGCAGAGCTGGTATTTAAACTGAGTTCAGCCAGCTCCGAAGTTTGCCTGCTCAGCCACCTCACTGTTTTGCCCAGGAGAGACAAGGAACAGAGGCTGCTTTCCTGATGCCTACCTATCACATTCCCAGACCAGATTCACTCTTTTCATTGTACTAAGTACTGCTTGCAGTACCGTACTAAGAGCTTTGTCTCAGTTTCTTCACCAAAACTGTACTCATGACTCCTTTAGGAGTTCTGGGAGCAGACTGTGTGAAGTATGATAAAATGCATTCATTCACCATACAAATCAGCCTTAAATGGGGCAGAAGGATTGAAGACCTCTCCTTGAGTGAATGATTTTGTAGATTATTGATTTGGGCAGCAGTTTATTTAAACATTAAAACCTTGAATGAAGTAACTTAGCCTGAAGAAAAATGTGTCAAGTATAGTCCTTGTTATAGCTAGTTTTTCAGCCCCTGAGGACTTTGTAAACTGTCCAGATGTATTTATTTTTAAAAAATATTTTCTCAAGGAAAAAAAAGGATGGATTTGGAAAGGGAGAATGGGATTTGTCTGTAGAAATTATTATCTCTTTGAAAAGGAAACTTTTGAAAGGGTTTTTTCTTCCCAGAAGCATTCTCTGCCTTTTGAGCCAATCCTAAAACATTAGCTGGTGTTATTCAGATTCTGAAGAATGTAACATGCCTCCCTCTTTCTGCCTGGTTGCATCAATCCTCTTTATGCTTCTTTATTACAGCTGGTATATGGACTTGGTATTCCCACCAAATGAATTGGAAGAGATGAGAACATTCATTAACATGAGTAATTATGTGCCAGTTTAAAACTTGAGGGTAAAAATTCATAGTTCCTGTCTTCTGTGTCACCAAATAACAATTAAGCAATGCTCTGTAGTTGGGTATAGGTTGGAGCACCATTGCACATATTTCCTTTTGATGACAACACTACTGAATGTCCCTCTTGTTGTCTCTCGTGCGTATTCTTGGCTCTGTAATTACTGGGAAAACCATCTGAGAACTGGAGCCTGTATAATGGAGAGATTATTAAGAAGGTCAGCTCCTGATTCTACCATTTTCCATGGCTGTTCAAGTTGGACAAATTATCTCCATAATTCTTGGTTTCCTCATCCATAGAATTGGAATAACATTGGAATAATAATAATAATAATAATAATAGTAATAGTAATAATAATAATAACAACAATAATAATAACAACAATAAAGACTGATATTTATAAATTTGTCAGTACAATGCCTCATATATTTTACTTGTATGCTCATCAGAGGCCTTTCTAAATCTTCCATAAATTGTTGTTACTCATCATTATTTATTAATTTTTTCTAAAAGTGGCATCATTTGAAGAGAATCCCATTCAGAATTGTAAGCACTTAATTTCTCAAGAAATGGAATGAACGAGAAAAAAGAGAAATATGGAATTGATGAAAAACATAAGGTCAAATATAAGGTGATTATGGTGATGCTCCAGGGTGCATAAGTATTTATATTAGAGGACCTTGCATATATTTTATCATCTTACTCCAGACTTGATCCTCATTAAAAAGGAAAACACAACTAAGTTGGAAATAAATGATTTGTCAAGTATATATGTAATGAGTTTTGCTATGTCAGGAGTAAGGGTTCCCTACTCTGTTTTAAGACTCAGAGATTTCAGTGAGTGGGACTAGAAAATTGGAATCATTTGAGTAAAATATAAACCATTCCAAATACTCATTTCTAATCCATGATAGCTGAATCCAGTTCCTATCAGTCAAACCTTTTGTCCTGAAATCTCCAATCAAGAAGCTCTGATTGATATCTGTTCCCCTTTTCAGAACATTTTCCCAAGCATGTTCTCAAAGTGCAAGAGCTTCCCGTCATTGCTAGAGCTTCTCCATCTCAACATAGGCCTTTAAAAATTATGTCAGAAAATAAACAGAAAAAAAATCAGATGCCTTTATATTTTAAAACAACTGTAATTGGAAGTCAGAATTAATTCTGGTGCGATAAGAATAAAGTCTGTAGGGTTTTTTAATTAATAGTAATATTCCATGTTAATTTTTTAGTTTTGACAAATGTATCATGGTGATATAATATTTTAACACTAGGGGAAATCAGAGTAAAGGGGAACATTTTGTTTTATCTTTGCAATTTTATGCATTTAAGATTATTTTAAATGCAAAGGTTTTTTTAAAAAGTGAAATTTGGTGTAATCTAATCCATTTTTCTTAATGTATATGGAAAGAAACTGAGTTTCAGAACTCAGGGACCCAAGTGACCAAAATCCTGGTTTTCTGATGCCTCAGTTTGGTGGTGTGTTTGAAAATGAATTTAGAAACTTTGACTCACTTAACTTAACCAATGATGTCTTCTTAAAAGAAAACACAATATTTTCATTTTGTCCTACCATATGTTCATAGTTCATCACATGGAGTCTCAAGGGGTGGCTACACTAAGGGGTCTGAGTATGAAGCTAAGAAATAGAGTCTCTTACCCAAAACCATTTGGCCTAAATTCAGTCCATTTTTATTCAGCCCATCATATTATGATACATATCCTGGAATTGGGGGTGATGTGGCATACAGGTCATGTCCTGAATATAAGTGCAGATAGGAGTCTTAGGAGCACAGACTTTTTGAAAGGAATGCCAGTCTTTGGGCCCAAAGCAAGGTTTCAAACCTAATGAGTACTTTCTCACTAGCTTAGAGGCCAAGGCTGGCAAAGTCCATCTCTTGCATTTGTTGAGTTGGGACTTCGATGTCCTCTGTTGGCTCTTCTGGTTTCCTACCCCTGGTTGTGCCCATAGCTCCAAGATCCTGCTATACAACCAAGGTTTCAGCACCCCACCTGCACCTGCTCCCTCCTGGCTTCCAAACCTCCTGACTTTCCCACTAGTCATTGGCTTTCATTTCTCACCTGGCCTTGACAGCTTGCACCACCTCTGTCCTGCAATGCTTATTGGCTCTTGCCTAGTAAATTACCAAGGACAGCATGTGGTAATGTTAGGAGACAAATCTGTCTTCTCAGTGAGAATCTAAGCCCTTTATAAGGACCCTACCTCACTTGTTCTCTCGAACCAGTGTCTGTCCTAGTGCTGGGAAACATCACCACAGATGGCCTGAAAGTTGATTTAGCAGTAGTGATCCCCTCTTTTTTTGTAGAAATGATCCCATCTTAGTTCTGGTTCTGATTTAGAAAAATTTTGGTAGCAAGAAAAATGGGCAGAGTTCGAGTTAGACAATAGTACACTGAAGCTGAACTGTTCTGGGAAATTTTCTTCTTTGAGCTTTGGTTTTTTCATCTCTGAGAGGCGATTATTTATTGATAGTCTTGAGATTTCTAAGGAACTACACTCAACAATAGTCCAGGTCATTTCCTCACATATAATGGAATTAAATTATAATGCAACATCAGAAGTGAAGGGATGTCAGAGTCCATCAGGTGCCCATACCCCAATTTTGTAGATGAACAACTCCAGAGGTCCCATGGGATACAATTACATCAGTAGATTGTGGAATTAATAGACGGAACTGCATTCTCTGATTTAATCCAAGAATCTTCTAGGACAGCTTCCTTCTCTAACTTGTGTTATTTCATCCATGAAATTTGTTGGCATTGGCATTCTTGCTGTAACTTCATCTCTGAGCTAGAATGTAAAAGTTTATAAAGAATCTGATGGCAATTTTGTTTGAAACCTGGATGTAGACAGACTGAAAGAAAATACACTAAGATGTTAAATGTGTCTATATTCTGGAATTATGGGTGTTTTATTCTTTTCTACTTTCCCTTTTATCCAATGAATGAATATATAGCTTTTATGGTTAGAGAAAACAGGTAGTATGCAAAAGTATTTTTTTTAATTCCAGAGTTTACTAGGGATGGGGAAGAAACAAAGGGGATATGAAAGAGGAAGCAGTTGGAAGGTTGTGAGTAAATTACATTTTTGTTCATTCTTTCAATAGATGTTCATTGTGTACCTAGTATAAATAAATCCTTAAATCCTTAGAAGTATATCAGAAACAGAAAAGTAAATCAGAAAGTCAATCTCAAGTAATTTGGACTTTAGCAGGAGATATATAAATGTGTATAAAATTTATAATTAGAGTCCATGCATTAAAAACCACATGGAACCCCTCACAAGCAGCTTTGACTTAAACAAGATAAAGGTCACTTGGGGTTTCTAGGAAAGACTTTGTTAAGGGGTTGACATTTTATCTGGCCCACGGAGAGTGAGTAGGATTGTGATAAGCAAAAATGGCAAGAGGAGACCATTGCTCTCTCCACCTACTTCCCTGTAGCTAGCCATGAAAGTGTGAGATAGAAACTGTGGAGATGGAAACTCTCCAAACTCTTGGTGGTATGAACGTGGGCCTATGGAGAGAAGAGTAGTAGGGATGAACTTCCTGAGGGCAGGAATTCCAACTCCTTCATTTTTGTATTCCCACTCTGGGCATACAGTGCCTCTGTGCTTAGGTAAAGCTTAGTAAATGGATAAAGAAATCATCAGTGAAGTCATAAGCCAAAATGGTTAATGGTAACATGAATTTTTCCAAAATCATGGAATTACTCAGATTTACTTTCCAGGAGGGGACTTTAAATATGTAATGTGAGTTTGTAAATTGGTTATACATTTGCCATTTTCAGGTCTCTTATTCCCCATTGATAACATACATACCTTCCCAAGTGTTTCCGTGTTCTCTGAATGTTCTCTGTTCTATCACTGGAAATCAAATATTTAACTGTAATCCACCAGCCCCATTCAACTCTACTGGCTGAGGACCGCATCTGTGTTTTGTTCATGGCTGTTCCCACGGGGCCTGGCAAAACCAACTGCCCCTGAGTGGGCATTTTATAAATACTTGTTGAATAAAGGAGTACCTGGTGTCCTATGATGATCGTGATAAAGTAGCAGACAGCTGTCAGTGGATGTGTCAACTTGAATTAGTGGAAAATTCAAACATTCAGTAACTGCCTGCAAGTACATTTGGGGACCTTAGTTGGGTCATTGTTTAGAGACGATGGAATTAGTTTAGAGCAGAATATATAACACACTCTTTTGAATACCAAGGGACAAAATAATAAATACAGTTGCATGCTATGTGGTGGGACAGTAAGGGAAGAGCCACTCAGAACTTCCCTCATGGTATTCAAGTTGTTTGAGAGAGCTTCCATTTAGTCTGGACCAGCCAAAATAATTCAACCCTCAGGAAGCGACAAAGTAGAGAATTTCAGTACCTTAAATAAAAATTGTCTGAAACCAACTTCCTTAACATTGTCCCTGCCTTTTGCTAAAAACAGGTACCCTTAGCCTTCCTGATTAAACCCCCTAATGACTTCTAGATTTGTTTTCCCCACCTGTTAACAGAGATGAGCTGTTACTGCTCCAACCTAAAGCCATCTCTCCCCCTCTGCTTGTGCTACATGCTAATCTGTCTTTGCTTATTTAAGGATTTTGCTCCAGGAATGCTCTTTCTCTATACTGGATAATTCCCATAAATACGTAAACATGCTGTTATTTCTCTCATCTTAAGAAAACCTTCTTTAAACCTCAGTTCTTCTGACTATTACCCTTTCATTCCCCTTTTTAGCAAAGTTCCTTATAATGTGTGCATTTGATATCTCAAATTTCTCTTCCCTTGTTCCCCTTCCAAACACTGCAGTGGGATTTTTGCCCCAATACACCATCAAAACACCCACCAATGCACAGTCATGACCTCACATTAACAAAGCCATTGATCAATTCATGATCCTCATCTTGTTGGGCTTATCAGTGCATTTGCCATGGTTGATTACACGCTCCTATTTTCCCCCCACTTTGTTTTCAGTTTCACTGATGCTTCCATTTCAGCACTCCGCTGACTTTTCCTCTTTCCTCACTTCCTAATGTTGGGGTATCCCAAGGTTTACCTGTTCTTTGTTGCTTTATTTTCACTCCTTTCTTCATTCAGTCATATGACTTTAAATACCAAATATATGTTAACAATTCTCAAATATATCTTCAGTACAGAGCTCTCTCCAAAACTCTAGACCTTCATATCTAGTTGCCTTCTAGAAATTCCCAGTTGGAGGTCCAGATACCTCACTTTTACTATATCTAGCTTTACAGGGTTTCTTTCTCTCACACCCTAAATCCAGTTCAGGTATATTCTGTTAACCCTATTGTGAAAAGTATATGTAGAATTCTACCTCTTCTCACTGTTTCCACTGTTGCCATTCCGGTGTGAACCTCCATCACCTCTTGCTTGAATTACTGCTAAGATCTCCTAGCTGGTTTTCCTTCTTTTACACTTGCCCCCTACAGATTCTTCTCAATACAGGAGAGATCCTTTTAAAACATAAATCAGATCATGTCACTCTACTGATCAAAACTCTGTCATGGGTCTCTGTCTCACTCAGAGTAAAAGCAGAAGGCCTTTCAGTGACCCATAATGTGTTATGTGGTACAAACCCTTCCCACTACCTGTTTCTTCATCTCCTACTACCCTGCCCCTCATTCTTTTTCCCTTTTTAAAAAACTTTATTTTTCAATTACAGTTGACATTTAATATTATTTTGTATTAGTTTCAAATGTACAGCTTAATGATTAGACAATTATATAATCTACAAAGTGATCACCATGATATTTCAAGTATCCACCTGGCACCATATATAGTCATTACAATATTATTGACTATATTCCCCATGCTGTACTTTACATCCCTGTGATGTTTTTGTAACTTCTTGATCTATTTGACTTCTTTAAGAATTGATTTTTTAATCCCTTTACCTTTTTCAGCCAGCCCCTAACCCTCCTCCCATCTGGCAACCATCAGTCTGTTTTTTGCATCTATGAGTCTGTTTCCATATTTTGCTTGCTCATTTCTTTTGTTCTTTGGATTCCACATATAAGTGAAATCCTATGGTATTTGTCTTTCTCTGTCTGATTTAATTCACTTAGCATAATTCCCTCTGGATCCTTCCATGCTGTCACCACTTTTTTATCCACTTGTCTACTAATGGTGCTTGGGTAGCTTCTATAGCTTGGCTATTGAAAATAACTCTGCAGTGAACATAGCAGTGCACTTGCATATCCTTTTGAGTCAGTGTTTTGGGTTTCTTTGGATATATTCCCACAAATGGAATCACTGGTCCATGAGGCAGTTCCATTTTTAATTTTTTTGAGGAGCCTCCATATTGTTTTCCATAGCGGCTGTACCAATCTGCATTCCCACGAAGAGCGCACGAGGGTTCCCTTTTCTCCACATCCTTGCAAAAATGTGTTGGTTTCTTGATGATAGCCATTCTGACAGATGTGAGGTAATACCTCATTGTGGCTTTAATTTGCATTTATCCCCTCATTTTTTCTGTTCCAGATGCACTGGCTCTCTTGATGTTTTCTGAGCATGTCAGAAACTCATAGGCCCTTTGCACTGCCTGGAGTATCTGCATGATTTTCCTCCTCACCTTCAGATCTTTGCTCAAATATCTCCTCGATGAAACTTGCTCCCTCCTATTCCTGGCACTGCCAATCCCTCTTATTCTGCTTGGCACTAATCAACTTCTAGCATATTGTGTACTTTATTCATTTACTATGTCCTTTGCTTAACCTGTCTCTACCTGTTCCAATATAAGCTCCATGCAGACAAGAATTTTTGTATGTTTTTTAGTGATAAACCCCAAACATATGTAACAGCACCTGGACATAAAGGGTACTCAATAAATACTTGTTGAATGAAATAATGATGCCTCCCTTATTCTTCCCTCTTCCCTTATAGCCAGTCATTCCTCAAACCCAGTTATTTGCACTATTCCTTTCTCTAACAACCTCATTCCACTCCAGCCACACCCATTGCCCAGACTCTCATTATCTCTCACCTGAGCTATTTTTCTTTACTGTCTTCTGTAAATCATCCCCAAACACTTTCTGTAAATTCCTTTGCAAAGTTATCTCTGACTATGCTGGGCTCCTAACTTTAGTGATACCCTGTTGTGCTCATATGATGAAATTTCAGCTCCTTGGCCTTACCCCCAAGGGCTTCTAACTCACCATTCTAGTCTCACGTCCCACCCTTCCTCTGTACAGCTCATCCTCCTGCCAGATGACCTCACCTTCAGTGTTCTCATGACACATTGCCATTATCTTCCTCTCTGCTTTTGCACATGCTACTCTTTTCCACCCAAGAAGTCTTCTCTCCACTTCCCTGTCTGTTCTCCAATGCTTTGTGGTCAGGATCCCTGATCCTGGACAAGCTAGGCATAAATGGCAATGAATCAAGGACACGCTGGCCCTAATGTGCTTGTATGGCTCCTTTAAACATAACAAGGAGCTTTGGCCAATAGGTGTGCTATAGAAGACATTACAAAGAGTAAAGAATAAATGTTGTGCTTAAGGTGGAGATGTCATAATAGATTAATTTGATCATGCCATTAAAGCATTTCCTGAACCTCTTGGCCCAAAAGATCTCTCCCCCTTGGACTTCTCACAATAGTTTTTTATCTGAACCATACAAATGGCTATTCTTCATGTACTGCATTGTGATGGCTTCTTGACTGTTCTCTTGAACAATTATACACATGTATTGCCATTTTATTTCTAATGTGTTTACTATTGAGGGCTTTTTTTCCTCTGTGAGAAAAGGAACCATCTCCTACACTCCTGGGTACCCCTTGCACAAGGCAGATGCTCACTAATATTTGCATTGACAAGTAGGACATATTGCCATGTGGCCACCACAGTGGGTGGTGATGAGGGAATGTGCCTCTGTTTCTAACTGTGCCATCAGTGGTTTTGGAAAACCCTGAGCCTGAACCCTGATGGTCCTATTATTCGACTTTCCTTTGAATTAGGATTGAATAGCTGAGCCCAAATCCCACTCCAGTTTGGTCTTCATAATGGTGATTGGCAACCTTCCAAGGGACTAATTTTGGGGGAGAAGACATATTGATCCTCCCTTGCTGTGTGCTAGCCAAGAGCTCAGTTCCAGGCTCTTTACTTTACCATGTACCAAAGCACAGAGCATACTTTTTGAGCGCTAAGAGTAGGAGAAGGGAGTGAGAAAGGGCCAAAAGCGGCAGTGGCAGGCATAGGCCCAATGGATACAGGTTCAAATCTCACTTCTGTTGATCCCTAGATGTTTGATTGAGGGAAAGTTGTTTAACCTCTTTGAAAGCTCCAGTTTATTCACAGCCATCAGATGAGGTAGAATTCCTTGTTCATACTCTCCTTTATAAGGATTAAATATACGACATCTAAAATAGTGCCTGACTCAGGAGAGATACCTAGTAAGTAAATGGCAGCTGCTTTATGCTGCTTTTGAGTTTTCAAAGTGTGGCCTAAGTAATGACAACATTGACTCCTCATAATAACTGTGGATCAGCTAGGGGCCCTTTGCTGAGTCCCTTTTACAAAGGAATAAACAAGAGTTCTGGGAAACGTAACTGGTTTTCTGAATGTCACTCATAAATGTCATGAGTAAATGAGGTTGAAAATCCAAATCTTCTGTTTTCTAGACCCAAAATACTTTGTTTGATTATACTTGATAAGAATAAAGTGTATAGTTAAAGTACTTATAGACTGAGTGGTAAAACGTTTTTATATCAGTTATGCAGGTACAGCATGGAGTGTTCTTTAATTGGGTCTTTGTATTTAATCAGTTCATTTTATACAAACTCAGTGGTGGATAGTAATGTTGAGCAGGAGGGTTTATTTTCCCTTTCAGTACCTTAGTCTACAAGTTTTGTCCGCAATACAGTAAGCTAACGCATTTTTTATTTTCTAAATAAAAATGTAAGGAATTTCTTTATAGAAAGTAGGTAAAACTTACATTTTTCTGAAGTGGGTCTCCAAGGATGCAAAGAATTGCCAGACAAGTACTTTCTTCCCCTTCCATATAGGAGGCCAAATGTAGTCTTATTAAAATCTTGAGAGTGAATTCACTTAAGCTCCCCACTGCAAGATGTTTTTCTGACAAGTTCTGTCTTGAGAAAGTATGTGGTACAACTAATTAAGAAATTATTTTGACAGGATGAATGTTTTGAAGCACTGTGTTGTACACAACCTAATATGATCTAGTTTTCTCCCAGTGAAACAAAATATGTGGATTAAAAAATGTATAGCCAAATAATATCAATAATAAGAGTGTCTCAATTTCAGCTGAGAAGCGTTCAAAAAGTGGCCAGCTAGTTTGTCTAGGGAAACTTGCTTGCAGACAAGACGGTGTAAAAGGTCTTGCCCATGGGCAAGCCATTCATTTTAAATGTTTAGAAAAAACTTTTTCTTCTTACTGATTGGAAGATTTTCTCAGTTACCATTTTTGTGTGAAAAGATGCAGGATGAGTAGTAAATGGTTGGCTATCTAGAAAGAAGTAACAAATTGGGAGTGATTTTGAGTATTTACAGTTAAGCTGTGTTCTGGGTTTTAACTATATTTTGGGCTTGCAGCATATTCCAAGAATGATGGTGGGTAAGTTGGAAGTCTGTAAATGCCAGGCCGATGAACTATTCTAATGTTTGTGTGTTCTTGTATTATTCTGCATGTGTGTGCACATGTACATATGCACGATAATGTGCACATGTATATACATATGTGCGTACATATGTGTGAATAACTCCAATTAATCCCAAATCTTTATTTTTTCTTATTTCTTTTGTTTCTAATTAATGGTGCTTTTAGAATATAGCTTAGAAAACTTGTAAAAAGGGAATAATTTACCAAACAAGTGCTACTTATAGCATGAATTTTTATATTAATTCTTTTATAACCACTTTCATTGTAAAATGAGAAATGTCTTCTTGAAGTATGTGTGGGGGGTGGGGGAAGTTACCAAAATTATACAGGTGAATGCAAAGAACATTAGAAAAATGAAAATAGTATTTCAAGTCAAAAGCTAATAAGGCTTTCAAAATTATGAATACAAAATAGATGAGGGTATTTTCATTTTTCAGAAGGAATTAGTAAGCCTAGACAGAGAGGCTGTTTCTAGTTCTGCTGCTGCATTCTATAGGACACTGGTCCCTAAATCCCACTGAATCAAATAGTGTGCTTTTAAAAAAACCCATCCCTGCCCTGGCCGGGTGGCTCAGTTGGTTGGCGCATCATCCTGTACACTAAAGGTTGCATGTTCCCTTCCCAGTCAGGGCACACACCTAGCTTGCGGGTTTGGTCCGTGGTCAGGGTGCATATGGGAGGGCAACTGATCCATGTTTCTTTCTCACATTGATATTTTTCTCTCTTTCCCCCTTTCTCTCTCTGCAAAATCAATAAACCTATCCTCGGGTGAAGACTAAAAAATACCCATTCCCTGGCCACAGGCCAAACCAGCTGAATCAGAACTTTTTTTCAAAAGCGCCTCAAAATTTTTTGACCAAAAGGAATTATTAATGAGGGAAATCAGGAAGAGAAAGTAGTCTGGAAGGACTTTGGTTTTCTGACCTGGGTTATAGGATATGGTGCCAAGAGAGAAATGTAGCTTTAAGGGGAAGGAGTAGCACTTGGTCTTGGATATGTTTGTTGAAGGTGCTCCTGGGAATCTTGGTAGAGACAGCCAATAGTTTGCTGCAAAACATGATTTGGAGGTCAGTGGAGAAGGCCAGGTCAGGGACATGGATTGCTGAATTGTCCATTGGTTCTTGATCATTGAAGTAGCACACATGAGCAGGTTTTCTGATAATGAGAGTTGGGAGTGAGGAAAATGTGGTGGTCTTTAATTCGTAACACACTTTTCTGGTTACCTACTAAGTGCCGGGCATGGAACCAGGCACTGAGTGATCAAAATGAATAAGTCTCTTCTCTCAATTAATTCATTGCTTAGCTGGGAAGAAATTCACAATTGAGTATCTTGGATAATAATAATGTTCTAATGGTCTGTGATAGTGTAGGTGCTAGGAGACCTAGAAGAAGTGGTCAGAAGAGAGGGCCATCTAGGAAACCCTTAATATCTGAAATGAACAAAGCAAGGGGTAAAGTGAGAAGTAAACATTCTCAATAGTTAACATAGTTTGTCATGCTTGGGAATGGGGGATAAAGAGTTGTCCAACCCTTTCTATATCACAATTGTCAAATTTAGCTCCCCCATCAAGCCAAAACAAGCAAACAAAAAAACTGGGATGCCCAGTTAAATTGGAATGTCAGGAAGAATAAACATAGGTATATTTAAGTATGTTCTGTGCAATATTTGGGACATACTTATGGTGAAAGAAATCATTGTCTGGAATTCAAATTGAACTGAATGCCTTGCATATTTTTTTCTACTTTCATGATTCTGTCATCATCCCTTGCCGTACTGTTCTTGCTATTGTTATTATTATTAGATACCATTTTGACTGTGCTTTACAGCATTTAAATGTTTTTACAACTTTATGGTAGCCCCAAGCATGTTGAAACAGTACTTTCTCACTGGAGAATACATTTGCACTGGATCACTGTTTCTTTGTCAATAGAACGTTCTCCAAAAACATAATTATGTTTCTCATGATGGTATCCTTATTTACTTTCATTCAGTGGATAAAATATTTTCATATAACTATCTCACATGATCTCATAATAACCCTTAAAAGGTAAGTAGGGCAAAGATTAGTATATCCATTTCCACATTAGTATATCCATGTTGAAGTTCAGTGGCTTGCCTGAGGTCACACAGCTTGATAATGGTTGAGTGAGGCCCTATTCCATCTCTGCTGACTTGAACTCCAATGCATGTTATGTCATGCTATCTCTACAAAAAGATACAAACCCATGACATTGAGGTTAGCCTCTGCATTCTCAGATTTGGCTTGAACATAACCTCTAAATTATATCTGAACAAACTTAAAACTTGGGACAAATGATAACAGACCTATGGAAAGGGGACTGACCTTCCTATTAGCTACATTTATAGAGAATTAATAAAAATCATTGAAAATTTCCATGTATCTTTCAAACAACTGCCATTAATGAAGTCTTGAAATATTCTTTATATTATATGTTGATCGCTAGATATAGTCTATTCTTATGACTTTTGTATTTGGAAAAAAACATTTTTATAACACAATATATCCAGTTTGTTCCTTGGTATCTGTAAACTTGTAAATAATTTTATGAATTAAAATGCCTTGAGAAGAGAACATAGTTTGTAAGTGGCATTTTAATAGGGCATGGATATTTATGTAATCTATTACTAAATATTTGCTCAGTAATGTGTCTCTTATATGTTTTATGGGACATGACTGTGATCTCCGAGAGTCTAAATCGAGGTCAGTAGATCTATCATAACAAGGAAACTAGCTTGTTATTAGAAGAATATAAAGCTTCTTACTTTTAACTTTAATACTTAATGAACGTCTTATTTTTTTTTTAAGTTGCTAAAAGTAGGGGCTCTGTTAAGTAGGTGAAGATCCTTCTGCCTGGCAGTCGTCTGTTTCCCAACACTGAGCACTGTTCCTCCGTCAGTTTCTTTTTCTGCCGCTTTTAGTTCGGGCTCAATAAATGATACCCGTATTTTCATGTTAAATGCTATGTTCTTTTTTAATTTTAGTTTTTTCCAGCTTTATGGAGTGTTATGAAAAACGGCTCACTTTAAGAAATTGACAGGTCCATTAACAGAGAGCTTTATGTCTGCGAGTCCAAGCAGTTAGGCCTTCTGGATATTCAGGAAGTGGAGGGTGTTAGACCAGTCATTTTTATTGCAGACTGAAATGATGGCTGCGAGGAGATGGGCTCACATTATGACTTCATATAAATCACCCAGCCTGTCTTTCATGTCTTGCCTTCGCAAATTTGGAAAGCTCAGGGAGTTCTTACACTTCAAATAAGAAAAGAACAGAAAGCTTAGGAGACTGGGTCTAGCCCCAGGTTCATTCACCCAGCTTGTGTCTCAGGATACTAAGGGACATCTAGGAAGACATGCATGCCCCTTTGATTACAGTCACTTACTGCATAAAGACGTTTTGGTTGATGTCGGACCACATAAATGATGGTGGTCCCGTAAGATTGGAATGGAGCTAAATTTCCTGTAATGAATGAATATGTGGGTTCAGGAGAAACTTTTTTCTTGGATGGGAGCAATATCTGGAGTGCTTGGCAATAGATTCCCTCTCACTCACAGCACCTTATTTTTGAGCGTAGAGATTCTATCCCAGTCAGCCAGCCACTGACGTGCTTCAGCCCAGAGGAGCCTGTCCCCCAGCCCTGCGTATTCAGAGGGTGCTGTAGCCCTCTCAGGTCTAGCCTGAGGGTCTTCAGAGTAATTTGCTGTGAATTCTTTGTTGAGGACCTAAGATCCTTTGTAAGCACACAGGTTCACAGAAGCTACCTTAGCAAGCATTAAGTGCCATTGTAACTTTGGCAAAAGCTTCTGTGGTAGTGTGGAGCCAGCCTGTCCCTGTACTTTGGAAATATTTTCAGGTTGTAATAGTGTAAAGCATAGATACATTTTATTTTGCTCATCAACTCAATGCCAGAAAGAGTCCTTTGTGCCAAATACAGTCAATGGACCTAAAAAGAAATTTACAAAATCAAAATACTGAGTTCCCAGTTCTGTTCTATACCCTGTCCATGTTAAACATTTTCTTTAAAAAAAACAAAACAAAACACAAAGTTCTTTAAACTGACCACTGCCCCAACATGCCACAACCAAAACCACATTGTCCTGACAATCCCCTTTGTTCCTTTCCCTCTCCCTCTTGATTTTTTATTCCCATTGATCCTCAGGTCGCCTTTCAGCCCCTCCTCATAGTCACTACTAGGGTGATCTATGCCTCAGCCAGCCAGTTTTCCCTCAATAATTCCAGTCAACTCAGTCTGTATTCCTGTTAACGGAGAAACACCGACAGCTTTGAAGTTCTGTTTCTGATGCTGTCAGGAGGAAGCAGAGATAGATCTCATGGGACAGTGTTTAAGTCTACAGTAGGGTACAGTAGCATCACACTCACTCAGCACTCACTGACTCACCCAGAGCAATTTCTAGTCATCGGAGCTCCATTCATGGTATATGCCCTGTACAAGTGTGCCACTTTGTAAATCTTTTATTATAGATTTTCTGTTTAGATGCACAAACACTTAGCACTATGTCACAGTTGTCTACAATATTCAGTATAGTAGCATGTTGTACATGCTTGTAGCCTAGAAGCAACAGGCTATACTGCATAGCTTAGGTGTGTAGTGGGCTCTACCCTCAAGGTTTGTGTAAGTGCACTCATTCTCTGATGTTTGCACAGTGACAAAATGGCCTAATGACACATTTCTCAGACATGTGTATCCCATCACTTAGCGATGCATGACTGTAATTTCAAAGAATATGTATGTCTCTCAAATAAATTAGCATGGCTTTATAACCAGACAAACTTGACTATAAATTTCAGCCTTGCCATTGACTAAGTATGTGACCATGGGCAGGTTGCTTAACCTTTCTATGACCCAATTTTTTCCATATATAATATGGTGACAGTATTGACCTTAGTCTTCTGACGAGAGAGATAGAGGTGGCCAAGATTCTGAATTTCCCATCAGAATTTGTTGAAGATATGTAGAGGGAGCATTCCAGGAAAATGCACATTCTTTAAGGCCATAGCTCTAAGTGGGCTTCTCCCCTGGGAAGGTGAAAACCGAGAGAGCCATGGTTTCTCTGGTCAAAGACCCAGAATAATGGAGCTTTCTGAACCCCTTTCCTCTCATGCACCTCAACTGGCTCTTTGGAATCTTACCCTTCCAATGGCAAGAAGGGACACAAAGATAAGGCAAAGGAAGAGAGAGGTCCTTTTCCCCATGCGCTGGAGCAAGACTGGCCTCCCTATCAACCCAACCCCAGACCCTTCTGAAGCCAAGCTGGAAGAGTGCCAAAGGGAAGCAGCCTCAAGCCCACCTTGTGGCCCCAGTCACGTGGATCAAGACCTTCCACTCAGAAAATTCAAGAGGCGTAGAGAACTAGGAGAGGAAAAAGCCAAGAGAATTAGCTGGTTGTGTGGATGGAAACTCTTTCCCCAATTGCTATGGCCCAACTATGTGTTCTCTTTACTATGGATTAGAGGCAGGGTTTCCCCACCTCAGCACTGTGGACATTTGGGGCTAGGTAATTCTATGCTGCAGAGGGCTGTTCTGTGCATTATAGGATGTTCTACAGCAACCCCAGCCTTTACAGATGCTGATAATACCCCACTCCCAGTTGTGACAAGCAAAAATATCTCCAGGCATTACTGATGTCTCCTGGAAGGCAAACATCACCCTTTTTTGAGAACTACTAGGTTAGAGGAATGAGGGGATCTTGAAATACAATAAGGAAAGTGCCATTCACAGTGCCTGGGATATAGAAGGTGGTCCATAAATCTAGGTCCTTTTTGTTCCTCTGTCTCTGGAGAGGATACTGGAGTGTGCCACCAGATCTCCTCGAGCAGTGAGGCACTTGTTCCCCCAACTATTGGGAAAGCAGGCTGCTGCCAGCTCACAGCTGAGTCTTTCCCTGGGGATTGCCCTCAGCTGAAGCTGCTTCAGCTGAGGGCAGGTTACATCCTCTCCTTGGGAGCAATCTGTGCCCAGTGACTTGCCCTTGCAGGGACAGAAGTCCTGGCTGCCTTGGCTCAACGGGGGATATCACTAAAGAGCCATTCCAGCTTCAGAGCCTAGCTCCCTGTGGGGTCATTGGAGACGTCGGTGATGCACTGAGTTTCCACTTCTCCCTCACCCAGTCTTGCGCCCCTCACTCCTCACAGGTGCTGTTCCTGTGCACTTCCCCAGCCAACTTCCTGCTCACACACCTCTGCCACAGAGTCCATTTCCCAGAGGACTTTACCTAGGACATATTTCTTTTGTTCCAAGCTTTACGGGAATCTGTCGCTTTATAAATGAGATAATGCAAGTTAGTTCCTTTGGACTGTAGCAAATGCAATAAATATTAGCTATTATTGTTATCCATGAATTTACTCATGATTTAAATTATCTATATCTTAGACTTCATCATTCCCTGTGGGTAATATGTTTCTGAGACAACTGTCCTTAAGAATAAATTGGATATAATTTCCCCCCGGTATTATACCTTTTGTGATTCATGGAGCTAGTTCATCCTCATGAATTCTGGTGGATGTATCTGCTCACATTGGTATTCTCCTAACTTCGTAAGCTTTGGTCATAGGTAGTAACTCCTTTTAAAAATGTCTCCAGGGAGCATGTTGAGATGAACTCCTGAGGGGTCACAACAGGGAGGGAAGGTGCCTTTTAGACCCTCATACTTTTTACTTGTTCTACTTCCACACTGTATTTCACTGGTGAATAACAGGTTTTTTTCATGATTGCCAGATCAGTAGTTCTTAAGGGTTCCTCCTTGCATCCCTCTCCTTCTCTTCATCTTTACTCCCGACACTTCACAACACAGACTTTTCGTCCTCAAGGACCATGGTGTGGCCCAAGGAGCAGGGTGTGGGCTCTGGAGGCAGAAAGGGATGTTCAGCTGAGGGCTACAAACAAAGCTCCTCTCACTGGAGAATGGGAACCACAGGCTTTTCGGTGGAGGATCAGGAGGCACAAGACCCATAGCATAACTACAGAAATCCCTCTGGAATAGGATCAGTGACATGAATTTGCATAACGTTTATTAAGTGTTTACTACATCCGAGAGTCTTTTCCCTGACCCATCTTTCCAGTCATTTCCTGATGCCCTACCATCACTTTTCAGGTGAGGAAGCTGAGACAGAGAACCTATTCAGACTGCAAGGGTAGAATTCAAGCCCAGGACCACTCAATTTCAAAGACTTATTCATGACCCTTCTAATATAAAATTTCTCAGGTGATCTGGCCAAAACCTTTGACAAGAAATCTTATGAGGCAGAATGTAAACTCTTATAAAATTTTAAGGTAAAATTATGAGAGCCAAAAAATTATTCTGGATGGGAGCAGGTCATTTTCGTCTACCTTCTCTGGTCGCCTATTCTCTGTCCTTTTTTAGAGGAAAAATCCATTTTTCTCAATTTTGGTGTCTCCTATTCACTCCCAGCTTCCCTCCTCTGTTTTCTCACACCCTGGAGAGGAGGAGTGGGCCTCTCCCACTGGCAAATGTGGAAAGAGTAACTGAGCACCTCGGCTCAGCAACTCCTTTGCTGTTTTTCTTGAGAGGGCCCCCATCCCTAGAGAGCAGCTGAGGTCCTCTACTCCACCGTATGCAATTCTTTCCTGGGTAGGCTGTCAGGTCCTGACTGAGTGGGTAAGAAGGCTTCCTAGTTCAGGGGTTCACTCAGCTGGACACTAGATTCTCACCTAAGCTATAGTCTCTTATTTAGCTTTTGTGATATCTGGCCTCCATCTTAACTCTTCTATTTCTGAAATTGCTCAGAACCTGGCTGGAAAAAGGAGGCCTATTTATTGTAGGCTCCCTTGGAGCCCTGAACGTTCCTGGCTGCTAGGAGTATTTGGGGAGATCTTAAAGTCTGCAGGTCTGTGTATTAAACTGCCTTTCCTGTTTGTTTGGCCCTAGCCTGGGAGTTCCTCACAAGCAGGAAGTCTATTCACTAATTCCTCTTTCTACTTTGTAATTTTTCTCTTGCCAGGGTCCACAGCAAGGAGCTAAGTAATAATTTTATTATCTACATGTCTTATGTTTCTTGGGTGTACAAAAGCAGGCCTCATACCATGAAAATCTTCTCTTCAGAGATGATCTGGTTGTTTCAAAAATGATATTAATAAAAACAACATATGAAATTGACCATTTTCATAGGGCACCCGTGGTAAGGTTATTGTTATAACTGACAAACCAGGTGCAGAATATTCCATGTATAATTTAGACCCCTTCCCTGTGGGCTGCTCTGCCGCTTTTGTATATAACTTCAGTTATTATTGCCATTAAGAAAGATATTTTAAGGACAAACTCATTTTTTGAATAGATTGTTATCTCAAATTAAAAAAGATTACGGGAACTGGCAATCAATGCAGCCATCTAATTGCTATTTCTGCAATTAAAAATTAATATACAGAGAGAGCTGCCTGGAACCAATTGGTCTTTAGATAATTTTGAAATGAGGAAAAAAATAACAGTTCAAAAGCAGTGGGGCTGGGAGGTGAGGGAAGGGGTTGTGGCTCC
>PVKM010018755.1:0-24758 GCA_004027735.1 Carollia perspicillata | reverse complement strand
ACAAAAGAATTATGTTTCTTAACACAAGACATCAGGACCAACAAGGAATGACAAAATCTGGGCCAGCAAAGCAGAAGTAGAGAAAAAGCAAGGCCCACAGTTTGTATCAGGACTCAGTTTTAGCACTGGAAAGGGAAAGCAGGGGCTCTAACTTCAGTGTGGTTTCCAGAAAGCTCCGAATCAGCCCTGATGTGACCATGCTTGGTGGTTCCCAAATCAAGTCCCTGGTTTCAGTGCCTCATGCCGATTTTTCCTGTCCGCTGGTCCGTGGCTCCTCTGGAGGCATCTGCATGCTTGTTATGCCTCCCATGCCAGTGGGCAGCTTCCAATACAAAAGAAATTCTCCACCTGGCCGGCCCTCGCCCGGGCTCCAAGTGGTCTCTTAAGCTCCGGTAAGTGACTGTGAAAGCTTGTGCACAGCTGGTGCAGTCAGATTCTCAAGTGGGGCCCTGCCTCAAAAACGTGAAGAACACTATTCAAGAATATAAATATTTCAATTGATATCTGAGAGTCACTCAATAGCTGGCTAAAACAGGTTACAAATTAATAACTCCTGAATGTGAACATTTCCGAATACAGAGATAAAATTCTTACATTAATGTAGAGGGTTAATACAATGTCAGTTACATCCAATGGGGATGTGGATTGTGTTTGTGTCTGTCGTGCTGGGGGAGTTTGCATATTCCTGGAAAAATTAGTTAGCCATTAAGAGAAAAGTCCATTTACAGGTGGGTTGTTTCCAAGTATGTGTGTGTGTGCATGTGGTTGTGTGAGTTGATGGGTGGACGGATGATAGGTACTACTATTTGAATCAGAAAAAATAATTAAAATGGTTTAATTACATACCAGATGATATTAAGAATTATACAAAAGCCCTAACTAGTGTGGCTCAGCTGGCTGGGCATCGTTCTGCAAAATGAAGGGTCACTGGGTTGATTCCCCATCAGGACACATGCCTGGGTGGGTTTGGTCCCCAGTAGGGTCCATCCAAGGGGCAACTGATCGATGTTTCCCTTTCTCTTTCACATCGGTGTCTCTCTCCATAAATAAATAAATAAATAAATAAATAAATAAATAAATAAAATCTTTAAGATGTATAGGATTATAATATATAAATCTGACAATAACCATATTGTAACTATTTTTAAAATGATAGATAATTAACTTAGTATTATTTTTGCTGAGAATACTGTATTGAAATAGTATCAAAAATAATTTAAAGATTTTAAAGTTTTATGGCTAAGACGACTTTGATGATATATCAGTGTAAAGTTATTAGCCATTATTTAAACACCAAATATTTGTTTTAAATTTATGGAATATAATAAATTTACTTAGAATCTTCATTAAGAATTAAATTATTGAGATGCAACCAAAGAAAATTATACATTTTTAACATAGTTTAAAAGACAATTTTAATATAATTAGAATCAAAGATTTATCTCTTTAACTTCAATATAGTGCCAAAGATACAAGATATGAAAAAATCTATTGTCAGAATATTTGTTCATTTTTAATGTAAGAAGTATGCAGAGTGGGGTAAAAGTAGATTTACAGCTGTGAGGATGCGAATGGAGTTTATTTTTGTATTATTTATTAATTATTGTATTACTTTCTATAGAAACCACTATAAACCTACTTTTGCCCCACCCTGTATTTAAACTCAGTATCAGACATGTGTAGACATAATCAGATGCTAACTACTCACTAATGCTGTTCATTTCCTCTGTGTACACAGGGGCCTCTGTGGAGATGCTCTAGAATGCCATAGGATGCCTCCTCCCTCAACTTTCACAAAGGAGGATGGAGTCGGGCTGAGCATGCCCAGTTATGCTTGTGTAGTTTACATCCCTCCCGCAACAGTCAGCCTGGAGCTCCCTTTACCAGGAGGAACCATCAAAGGAAAGGATATACGTCTCCCTAACATGCACTGTTGCCATGTTGCTGGTTTGTTTGGGTTTACTGCTTGAGGTGTATTGTAGTATTCACTAGAACAGTCTATGTAAGATTAAAACAGTGCCACGATTTATTTTAATTTTCATTAAACTTCCAATAGACAAAGTGCAAAATACTTCTGGTAGGTGGACATTTTGTTCCCCCTAAGAGTGCTGGGCTTTTTTGGTGACCCACAGTCCCAAACTCCCAAAGAATACCAGATCACAGGAAGTTCTTGAAGACACATAATATTATAATAAAGTGAAAGCAAATTATCTTAAAGGATGCCAAGTGGCAAGAAATGGCTAATTTGAAGATGAAAATTAGATAGAATGGTCTCTGAAATTTATTCAAATAGAGGAAAAATGCCCCCTAGAGGCACCTGTGGTGACAGGGACACCATGCCTGCTGCCACCTGCTAGTTAGTCCTGAGCCTACACTTTGGCTCCCTTGCTCCCACACCACACACTGCACACCTCGAAGGTGAAATCTTGGGTGGTCTCCACTCCTAGAAAGGGCAGCCTGACATGGGGACGCAGCATATGAGATTTGAAAATGTGCCGGGGCCATTTCTCAGCTCAATTCTTCCATCCAGCTGAGCTTGGGCAGTTGCTACACCTCTCACAAACTCAGTCTACTCATCTGTAGGATGACAGTAACATCACCACTCCAGGGTGGTTGTCATAAAAGACAACATAGATGCATATGTGTATATGTGTACATATATACAGTTACATGTAAGGCCTGGCGCAGTACCCTAGAGCATGCCTCAGTATATCTGTGGTGGCTACTATATTAGTAGAATTAGTGTATTTGATTATCAGTAGCAACATAATAGGTGAACTATTTGAATCATTTGAGTTTCAACTAACGCAGTTATTTATACTTATCATGTGAGAGAGCAAAACAAAGACAGCAAACGTTTAAGTCCTCCCCAATGACAGTCTTATCTATATTTATACTGAAATTAGTTGTAAAGACCTGCCCTTTCCAAACTGCTATTTAGACCAAAGTCAGTCTTACAGTGAGGCTGTCGTCACACACATGACACTATTTCAGAGATAACTGGAAATTCCGTGTCAGTATGCCCCAATTTCTACTTCCTCCAAAGCCGGGGGGTGGGAGGGGGGCAGAAACAAGAGCAACAGCATCCTCCAACGGAGCCTGACCCAAAACTGCAGATGAAGTTTGATTCGCGAGAAACCCCATCAGCAGCGTGAGGAAAGATACTGCTCACCCAGCACAGAGGGACTGGGTTACCCGCCCAGAAGTGCGGGGAGAAAACAGCATCATGAAAAGTGGCTTCGGGGAACAAACAAAACTTTGACTAATTTATAATTTGGCTGCTTTTCATTCCTTCACATTTACAAAATTATACAGTCAACCCAGTTCCCAAGCTCATGAAGGGTGGTTAGAATAGCCCATGGAAACTTCCAACTCAGATTGTTTTCTTACTCCCCGCTTTATGATCTCTCAGAGGGCCCCTAACCACATTTTCTTGAAATTCTCTTCTCAGCTTCCAAAAAAAATCCCTCTCAGGTTTTCTCCTTATTTGTTAAGTATTCTTTTATTCCTTAAAATCTAGAGATTTCCCTTCTCATTATGTCTATTTTGCTATTCCCCAAAGTTCAGCTCAGAGGTCTCTCTTCTTTTCCCCTGACAGTTTCTCCCTGTGTAGCCTCATCAAATTTGATCATCCCAGTTCCGTCCTCTATGTCAATAATTCCCAAATGTGTGCCTCAATTCCTGACCTCTGTCCCATGCACCAATTGTGCAACTGTGGCCTTCATTAGACAAGCCAGCCCGTCTTCACATCAATGCCCTCTGAACTGCTTTCCTCCCGCGGGCTTCCCATCCCAGTGGGAGGCCACTCTGTCCCCCCCGGGAGCTGCCTTCTCACCCCGTCTGTCCTGGCCTTCAATTTGTTCCACCTAGACATTCTATCCCTCCCTACCAATTCTTCTCCTTTCTAAACCTTCTTTCCTGCCACTACTAAGTTTATATCTATGAGTCAAAACTCATATCGTGTCCACCTCAATTTAAAAAAAAAAAACTTCAGTAGAAATCTGGTGTCCATGAAAGGCCCAGCATCTGAGACTCAGGTACTCGACACTGTCTCTGACTGTTTTTATTGCTCAATACTGTCCTCCAACCAGCTACATTAAAGAAACCTGTTTGCCTGGCGTTCCTTATACAGGTCTTTTGCTTACTCTGTCTTTCTTCTGGCACAGTGAACAAAACACAACTGATAATCTCTTTCCTCGATGTCTGTCCATGGCAAATCACCTTTACTCATTCTGCCGAGATCTATCATCTCTCCCACGGTTTCTATACGATATGACTTTCAAAAGATTCTCGTGTTCTGGTTATTTTTCTCTAACATACACTATTTTGCATTTCCTTTGATTACTTCTTTTCAAAGGATCCTCAGAGCTAATCTCATTTCATAAGCCCAAATCCCTCTCTGTTTACATTACAGGATATTTATGAAAAACTGTAAGACTTTGAGTATGAAAGAAAAATAAGGTGTAACCAAAACAGTCCTAGAATCACATATTCTTGGCAAGGGACTTTCGGGTTCATCTGATCCAAACTGTGACCCTAGGCTGGAACCCCCGATGGCACCCCTGCCTGACAATGTTCTGGCTGTGGCCTGCTCTCCAGGGAGAGGAAGCAGATTCCTTTGGGGAGTAGGGCATTCCATTGTTGGCAGCTCTTATTGATAGAAAGTTCTTCCTTACTCTGGGCCAAGACACACTTCCTCATTACTCCCGGCTCTGGTGCTCTAATGCTACAAACGCTTGGGTTTCTGTTACTTCTGGAGAATTAGGTAATAAGACTCCTACACTCTGCTACTGCTTGCAAATGTACCGTATTATTTTATGGGCCACATGATATGGTCCAGATTCCCTAGCTGCTAACCAGAATACTCTATATCTGCTATATCTGGTCGTGCTGAGTAGTTCTGCCTTTCCTTCCTTATCGCTTTCTTCCTTTAGCCAAACTCCCTGTTTTGAGCTCCTGCTTCTTAAATGAAATGTTCTTTCTAGTTTCCTCATTAGATTAGTTATTCCATTTTTTCAACCTAAGAGTTTTGTATTCCCTCTAATGACAATATTTTATTTCTAGAATTTCTTGTTGAGGTGTCATTCTTTGGGGCTTGCCTTACAAAGGCCCTGAAACTACTTCAGAACAGACTGCCACACCCAACTCAGCAGGAGTCACTGAAAAGCCTCCTTCCTCCCCTAGCCAACAATCTGATATCACTAACTGATAGTAACTGATACAAGCTCTCCCTCAGCACACACCCCTAGCTTACCTATCTACTGTTCCTGGAAAAAGATTGTATTCACCAAAATCCATTTTAATTTAGAGGAATGGTCATTGGAAGGGACACAGGATTAGAGATAAGAGACCTGATTTTTAAGCCCATCCTTGCCACTAAGTCGTAATGTGATGATGGGAAAATCCATTAACTTGTCTGCAACTCAATTTCCTCATCCTTAAATGATAATAAAATACAACATCCTCGTAGAATGACATGGATATTTTTAATCCCATCCTCAAAGGATCAGAACATTAAGTGCTGTCTCTAAGGTTCGGAACCTGTGGTTTGAAGATGATGAAGGTTAATTAATCACTCCAGTTGGGCACACTCCAGCACAAATGCACTCTTGGGTGTGCCACGCACTAACACAAGGAAGAATTCTCTGATAGTCAAGGTCTAACATATTTTATGATTCTAATGACATATGCAAACAATTAGGAAATAGTAAAATAGTTCAGAAGCGATACAACCCCCTAAACCCAACATGAAATATGTTTAGTCATGAGTTCAAACAGAGGAGTCAACATACACTGCCCCTTTTCTAACCATCCGGGCCTCCATTATGTCCAAAGTTGCTCCCTGGGTGTATTTGATCACTGAGACCCTGATTAATGGACAAAATCAAGCAGGACAATTATTGAACATTGTCTCAAACCTTGTATCATGTATTCTCTTTGCTGTGAAATTTGAGGTAAATGGCAGGATCCTTGTTTTCCACTATTATCACCATTTGGATCATGGGAGCTGTAGCCGTCTCCTCTCTAGCTTTTGAAACAGTTCAGACACGGCTGAGTCAGTGAGGTGCCCGGCTATTTTTATGCTCAGTAGACTTCCGAATGTAGCTAGGCTGGGGTGATAACCAGACAGCACACTGGCACTGCCATACGCTTACTTTTCAGGCATCTGGACAGAAGCCCTTCTCTGAACTCCTATTGGCCTATTCCCCTGGTCATGATCCTTCTGCTCGGATTTTGGTCCTTTACTTGTTTCTCTGTTGCTGGAGAGAAACAGACTTGAGGATTTTCTCCCTAATTTACACAGAATAATGTACAGAGGAGCTATATCTTGATAAAACCTCAAAAATAAATGAAACAGATGTATATAAAATAGTCTCTCTTTATCTCTCTTGCAAGCTATCATTTCTTGGCTTGGTAGATGATAATGTTTTATATCCACACAACCTCTCAGCTTCCCTGCACGATTTATAAGGAAAGGAAATCACTTCCTAGAAAAACTGCCTTGGAATGAGGTGGCTCATTATCTGAGCCAGGAGAATGTCAACTCTGCTTAACCCAGACTTCCTTCACAAATGAGGCAAAAAACATCCTGGCTACAAACATTCCAGTTTAGTGAAGAGCAGAGAAAGGTCATCAAGCCAATATTTACATAATTTACTTATACTAAAAATAAAAAGAAAATTTTTCCATTTGTATGGAATGTCACCACCTAATACATAGGTTTAAATTTCCTTGTGAATTGAATTAGAAGAAATTATCACTAATATTCCAGGACATGCTACCTGCTCCTCACTGCTAGCAAGTACAGGGTCTCCGCCACACCTGTTCTGTATCCAAACCTTCTGCACTGTGCAATGGGAACCTATTACATACTATGGGGACATGGCCATTTTAAAGCAATCAACAAGGGGTAACGTGCCCATATTTTAATATTGTATTTTGTTACCTCTATTTTAAGGAAAACTGTATATCATACCCAAATTTATATATGTTTTCTCTTTTTCTGAAATGCCAACAATATGTATTTTCACTTTGATAGCATTTTATTCTAAAAATCTAAAGGTCTTTAATTTTCCCACTTCAATGCTGTTGTTAACACCAGATATGAGTACAGTCCTGAACTGCAAAAATGCAGTTAACTTTGAGATACTACTTCTTCACATCTCATTAAAAGATGGCCTAATATACTAGACAAGAAAAGTTCACATGAAAACATGCCAAATTCCACAAGCTGTGAATTAAGTTGATTAGTTAATGGGGTGGGGGTAGGGGAAGCAGTGACACATATTTTCCTGCTTAGTCACAGTACACTAAAAAAGAGAGCACTTAAAAAAAAATAGAACAGAGGGCAGTCGTTTTCATCAGCTACTCTGTTCCATGAACTCTGCCAATAGTGATCAATAAATATTATTGCTTTCCTTTTTTAAAAAATATAACCATTTAGATCTACAGACTGTGAATACCAGTGCATTTCAGGATTATTTTCATCAACAGAAATAAAATGAGGTCACGTCAACTATATTTCTAAAGAGTTTTCTTTTAGCATCCTTTTCAGAGGCTCATGTCATTGTTGGATTCCCGCTGCATTTTCGTCATACAGCACGATGATTATACCGGCAAACACAGAACAGAAGAACCTCTTTTCACTTCTGACCCTGCCAGATGAGGTCACAGAGAGCCTCGCACAAAGCCCATGGGCTGCAGGACATGTTTCAGTGGGCCTGAAAAGACACAGCCCTTTTCAATGTGGCTTTGCTTTGAACTACACTCACTTTAAAGGAACCATAAGATTCAAGGTGGGGGGAGGGGCAGCGACAAAGGGAAGAACAAGAGGAGGCAGTATATCTTCTCAGAACTAGAGGCATAGGGAAACACAAAAAACTCCAGGACAATTATGAAGAACACTCGTTTGATAGTTATTTCTTTATTTCTTTCCCTTCTATATTCTACAGGATATCCACGTCATTTAGAGGCAATTCTGCCCTCAAAGGCAAATGGGGTCTCCCAGATCCCACCAGTGACTCCCAGGTAAGGGCAACTTTTGCTTCTGAATTCCCCTAAACAAGACTGTTGACCAAGCCCAGTTATATAAATGAAGCTTTAAAAACAAAAAACCTTTTTCAAAACAATTCTGAAATGTTTTTCATGGGCAGGAATTCTATGCTTTAACAATACTGTGCTGAAGTTCCTCCGATGTATAATGAATTGAAAACTGATTTTTCAAGAGAGAAAGAGCACGTTTTTATACTCTCGTAATGAAAATGAAAAGAGTAAATGGTAAATTCCTCCTCCTCCAAACCCCAAATGCACGACCATTAGGGAAAAAGGCATAAACTATTTTAAACTTTCTGCCCACTGGACACATTCAATACTACAAGGTTATAGTAAATCAGATCCGCCTTGCTCTGAAGTACATGCTCTTTCTCTTCCTGAGGGAAAGGCAAGGTATCAAACATCATCTGTGTCTTGATTTTGAACACAGTACAGAAAGCTCTGTCTCAAAATGGATCTGGAGACCGAAGTGAAGGGGAGCCCTTTTCTTAATATGGTTTTCATGATTAATGAAAGGCATTAACATACTTACTCCCACATCTTTCTGGCTTGGATAAGCCCCTTCTGGCTTGAGAATACCGTGAAGAAAAAAAATATTTCACCACCTAATTCCTAACCTCTCCTTTACCCTGCTTTTTGCTTTTAAAAACTTGCAGTGGCAAATTAAAAAAATTCTCCCAGCAGAACATGTTTTTTGGTTTTGTTTTTGTTTCTTGCCAGAGGCTATTCAAGACCAAAAACTAAAGGAGCAAACAGATGCTGGCCGTGGGCCGCAGTGAAGAGGGAAGTTCGAGTTCGAGTAGCACTCCCGTGTCTAACCTTGACCCAGCACCCGTTCTCCTCCTCTCCTCTTCCCACCCTCTTCCTGTTATAGGTGGCAGATGCGTGACTATGGCCAACTTACGGGAAGAACAAGGAATCTTAAGGAGTAAACTGGGAATGCCCTGGCCACCTAAGTATTTAGCCACTGATGTTTAATCAGAAGAAACCTTCGGTGTAAGAACTCCTTCCCATCACTCAGAGGTCCTTCCACTTACCCTCTGTGTGGCCCACAACAGCCTTCTACAAATAGCAATTGTTCAGTGACGGGAGGAGGAAATGCTAGAAGTTGTAGATTACATTCGCTTTGTTAGAAGTTTCTTTTAATAAGGATCATGGAACTCTCATGGATTAACAAAAGTAAGTACTAAAGTTGGCACCAGATGGCTGGTGTCCAGAAGCTGGATGCTTATGTAATTCTTTACTTCCCTTTCAAAAGTGAAAATATTAAAGGGAAAAAGAGAGTAATATTACCTTCAAGTGATTTTTTGGCATAAACATTCTCTTTTTGCCTTTTAGTTATTAATACATTGTTTAAGGTGAATCCTCAAGCAATTTTTAGAAAGTTTTTTTTTTAAAAAACAGCTAATGAGACATGCAAATAACTGTGCTACCCCTGTAAAGTTTTCTAAGTTGTTCTTTTCTCCAAAAGCTCATTTTTAAGATCTCTAGTTGAAACAAAATATTATTTTCCAAAATAATATTTACTTGGTGAATAATTTTTCACTGTGCCAGCCACTGGACTGAATAATAATAATAATTATAGGTAACATTTCATTGGTGCTCCCCAAGGGGGTGGGCTCTGCTGAATACATCACACGGATCCCCTTATTTCATTGTCACAACAACCCTAGGAAGTAGGAACCATCCTGACCTCACTGCACAGAGAAGGACCTTCTCTGGAGGCCACATAACCTGTAAATAATGGCACCAGCGTTCCAACTTATATGGTGACTTCTGACCCCAGGTACTGAACCATTCATTGTACTCTCTAGCCTCAAATGGCCAATGTAGAGGATACAGACAAAAATCCTTTTAAGTATTGTAAATGCTGGACAAGATCTTTACATCTCTCAGGGGATAAAAATTGTACTTAAGTAACCTGAATTCCAACTGCAGTGAATAAGAGTTTAAAACACTGGTTCTCAAGTTTTCACTTGTACCAGAATCACCGAGAGGCCTCAGTCAAACACAGACTTCTGGACTCCATCCCCAGGGTGTTTGAGTCAGTAGGGCTGTGATAGGTCCAAGAATCTGCATTTCTACCAAGTTCCCAGGCAATACTGAAACTATTGGTCTTAGGACTAGACCAAACTTTGAGAACCACTGGTATAAATCATCAACTCTGGTGATACTTATCATTGAAATATAGTGAAAGAAATTTTGTTGGGTGCCAAAATAAATTAGGCACAGAACACATACCCTGACTGCTGGTTATGGAGATGAAGTAAATTTAATTGGAGAACAATAAAAATATATGAATCTTCAAAGTCTTTGCTTGCTTGTTATTTGTGGGTCCTTAGTGATTTACCTTTAACAAAATGGAAAGAACTTGGACCAGGAGCCTGAAGAACTACTTCCTGGTTCTGACTCTATATAGCTGCACTGAACTATTCTTAAAATCAGTCTCCACTTTTGGTACATAGAAATAATAATTCCCTTGCTTTCCTTCCTTCTTTCTTTTGAACACTGTAAGACTCTCTGAAGTAATTGAATAAAAATATTTTATGCACCAAGGAACAATAGACATAATGAAGTAGCATTACTGTAATTCTGATTAAGTTAGATTTCATCTCAAAATGCAGGACTTTTGTTTTCTTTAGAGGTAATTAAATTTCATACCAGTTTATGACTGTTGATCATTATAGTGAGTCATCATTAGAACATATTATAACTCAAAAATTTCCTAAAAAGTTAGACAATGCAAAAGAATTTAGTGGTGAAATAGAAAAAGAATTTACCCTTTATAGACATAATTGACTACTGAACAATAAAATGAATGGAGATTGGTTACCCAGTCCTCCTGAGGAGAAAGAGCATAAATGGAGGGAAGGCTAATGGGTAAGAAGTGCCTTGCCTAAGGCACAGCTCAGAATTCTGGTCCTACGCAATTATCGAGAAAATATATTTTCCTACAAATATATCAAATAGCTTATTTTTAAACTGAGTTGAGTGACAGTGTCCAGCCTCATTAGTTTATTCTATGTCTCTACTGATAAAATTTGGTTCTTACAAGTACTAATTTTCATACTGTGTTCAGAAACATTTATTTCCTAATGTAAAAAGTGGACTTCAACTTCAAGTTTGAATTAGGAATTTCCCAATTTGTATAGAAAGTTGCTGTTACAATACTTTCAGTTCTTCTTAGTCCTTAAAGACTTACTTAAAAAAAAAAAAAACTAAATTCCCCCTTTTTTTCTTCTTGCCTATCGTTATTCTAGGCAAAGCTGCAGTTCATTTGCCTCATCCTTTTTAAAATGAAGCTTTAAAAACAAAACTTTCAAAACATAATACCCGATTGATGATCGCATTGCATCCGAAAACTGCTTATTAGTAAAGGATAAATAACCAAACAAAGTATTAGAGCGAAATGGGATACTAGTCCTTCATAATCAGACCAAGATGAGGAATCATACTTTCACAATACCCATGACTTGGTGCAAAATCATGAAATAACGTACTAAGCTTTTTCTGGATACTATCAGTTTCTAAAAGAATGATCTATGACAACTTATATAATAAGGATTCTTGAAGTGAAAAGACTTCAAGTACACATGCAAATTCAAATTCCATAAGTCTACAAAAGGGGCTTAGAGCCAAGTAACCACTGGTGCCCCAGACGCACACGCACACTCCCTTAACCCTCACACAACCTGACTGTATGGCCCTTTCCGCAGATGCTTCTGCAATCACTTCAGCCATGAGGTCTCTGTCTCCACCTAATAACTGAGTTTTGATAACAGATGATCTCAGTCTCATAGAATGAGGTTGTTCCTGCATCATTAATTTAAAAGAACAGTGAGGAGTCAAGGGGTACATAAGAACAAAACAACTCTGTTCTGGGCAAGAAATTAGCATTCAGCGTGACACTCATCTTGAACCACATTCAAGACCAAAACAAAAAAAAAAAAAAAGAAGAAGAAGAAGCTGAGAGTCAGAGAAATGATAATATCGCCTATTAAAAATAATTTGGCCTAATGAGATAGGCCAATTATCTTTCTAAACTTCTGGTTGAATTTCAATTCCCATTTACTTTTGTATCAGAGTTTTGAAAATTCACACATTTTGTAGCACTGTAGGAAAACGAGACCACAACAAGGGAGAATCGCTTATCAGAAAAACTTTTCTTATTAGGACAGAGTGTGCAGAGAAACAAAGCTTACGGTTCTCAACTTGTCTCGATGCAAACTTCTTTAAATCAGCCTGCGTCACTGTTTCAGAAGCAGCTTGTTTAAAACCACACAGAATTCATCTGAAGACACATTTCTGGGCAAAAGCTCATATTCTTAACTCTTTCTCCTATGTAAATGCTTACATACTACCTCTCGGTCATCTGTATGCATGCATACTTTGCAAATATGACATAGCTAGCATTTAGTGCTGATGTTTTATTGTTCTAAACCCTATGTGTAGTTCTACAATGCAACTGTAGTCACTTTGAAATAATTCATAAAGTTACTTCGTCTTAATAGAATTTAGGTGGTTCTTTGTTTTGTTTTTCTACCATAATATTAAATAAGCATCTTCTTATATGAAGCCTTTACTTCTGTCGAATTATTCTCTTTAGTAAATCTCCCAGTAATATTAATTGTACCTTCTAGTCATAGAAGGTACCTTCTAGTCACAGAAGGTACAATATCATCTTAATGGATGAATCCAATACTACTTTTAAAAGTCAAACATCTACATTTCATTTCAGCATAATAAATCCATCAATTATAAAAGAAATACATTCTTTTTAAAATCTACAAATAATCATTCAAATAAGAAGCACATTAGATATATTGATAAGTGTTTAAAGCAATAACTATAGCATGTTTATAAATAATTCATAACAGATACTCCGATTTTATTAATATTTATAAGAATATGGCAAAGATGCATCCAATTTTGAAATATTTGGCCTTAAAAAGTCAAAAATACCAAGTTCAAAATGCACTAATCCCTTATATTGCAAAAACTAAGTTCCTAGTTGGTTGTTTGGATTTTAGAATTCCTTTTCCCATGGAAATAACATTATAAAATTCAGTTAAAATTCCAGGCCAACTCATAACATAGCTAAAACAAAATTAACAGCAGCCCAAGAATCCCCAATGCACTTAATATGCTAGAGCCTCGGCCCAACATTCTCTGAGCTCTGAGCCTCGGGGGAGATGTGAAGAACACGAAGGTGGAGCTACACAGAAGCCCAGTCCCTCTCCTCCTTCCCTGTGGCAGAGGGGAGGCAGGTTACAGTGGAGGATGTGCTGGGAGCACACACCTCCCACGGGGGGAGGACAGTCAAGCAAAGACAAGAAGAGGTACACTTCATGGTACTGGCCTTCAAGCCATGTTATTTGGTTAAGTCCAGGGTTCCCTTGTCCCCAACTTCTTTTTCGGTGCTGTGTAATTTTGTGTATGCATCAACAGAGCCAA
Organism: Carollia perspicillata; assembly: GCA_004027735.1. Lineage (NCBI taxonomy): Eukaryota > Metazoa > Chordata > Mammalia > Chiroptera > Phyllostomidae > Carollia > Carollia perspicillata. The sequence goes on along the minus strand of PVKM010018755.1, from coordinate 11,252 downwards.
GATGCATAAGATGCAGAATGTGCCACTGAGGTTTGTGGCATTCCGAATAGTTCAAGTAAATCTGCTGCGGCACGGTAAGTAAGAAGCATGGCTGCGTCTTCACTACTTCTTCGCAGCACAGCTTCTGCGTCTCGCACATCAAATCAGTACAGTGGATGGGGTACCCAGTCTCAAGTGTCTCCCCTTACATGTTGTGCTTTAATTCATTTGTATTGCTGTACCTACACTCTCTTGGTTTTGGACAGAACATGAAAAAAAAAAAAAAGAAGAGGAGGAGGAAGCCATGACCTTATGTTTTGCGAACTCATAATAAGGAAGAAAATATACACATTAATAGTCATAAAATACAAATACAGCAACAAAATATCAAATAAGTACGAATTGCTACAGGGCCCTAAAGAAGAGACGGCAAAAGAGGGACTCTTTAGAAAATACTTTCCTGCTCCATTTCTACCTATAAAATGCTGTTCACCAAGTGGTTGCATGCATATATACATACATTAAAATTAAGGAAAAAGCTAGGTATCTTCCCAGCCTCGTTTTCAATGCTCCCTATATGAAGAGATAGGGAAGCATTTTATTAGGCAGCAAGAAAGAGAAAAGAGATCGAAGTTGAGGAAATGGTGTGACGAAAGACTTGGAAGCAGGGAAGCACATCAAATATCAGAGAAAAATATGTTTTCCAATGCCTTTGTTTCTTAGACCATGAGTAAGAAAACTTAGAAATGACTTAGAAAACACTGACTGAGGAGACATGGCGAAGGACCTTACTGTCAGTCTGTGAAGGCACTACTTAACTCACAAACCGAAAGCTGCTCAAGGATCCTGAACAAATCCACCCTAAGAAACGTTTAATGTGAAAGTGGCTTCTTACTCGGTTACAAAGGGAGTCAGGAGACAATAGCATCAGCTTTCCTTATTGTTACAGAAATTGAGGAAGGGTCTGCATGAGAATGAAGACCATTCGAAAAAAGAAAAACAAAAAACAAAAACAAACCAGACATTCAAGAGATGCTACAAGATTTAGCCATGGATGAGATCTCAGGGAAGTGCTGCTGCTAAGGAGGAGTCAGAGACACCCCTGGAATTTTGATTCTGAAAGGAAGAAAACTGATGGTACTAGTGCCACACTGAGAGCAGGAGGGAGAGCGTAGGGTGAAGAGCTCAGAGGGCTGCACAGAGCAGCTCTCCTAAGCAACCTGCACACCACTGATTCCCCGGGTTAACCTCCTGTCCCGACTCTCCTTAAAACGTACTGAAGGAGACGGCAAGTCGAAGACTCAAAGCCAACAGTCCTGTGGATGGCTGCCTCTATTAGTTGCATTGTGCTTATTAGATTGTTTGTTGCCAGACTATGTTTTGCTAGCTGTACTTCATATTCCATTACAAAAGTTGTTATGTTTTACACGAACCAACAAAATTATGAATGTCAAAGAATATATGGGCGTATGAAAACTTAGTCGAATTGTTAGGAAAGTTTTTATAAAGGTAAGTACAAATAGATGCCTAGTGGTAAAAGTTCTAAAAAATAAGAACTTCATATTCAGATCACTTCATGAGCAATATCCCTCCACTGTAAAAAAAAAAATCAAAACTAAAAACCACTGATAACACGTTATGGGCATGAGTTATGCAATAGAGAGACACTGAGCTCCGATGAGCAGATCTAGTCTCAGAAAAAAGAACTTAACTCTTTTTCAAAAGACTGGTACACAAATGTAAGCCCACAGAAAGTTCAAATCCAATGGTAAGGATGCCTGGCTCCAGCCTGGAGGAAGAAACGGCTACTGTATCATTCCATATCCAGCATTAACAAAAAAATACCGTATTTTTTGGACTATAAAATGCAGTTTCTCTTACGCCCCTCACCCCAAATTGGGGAGGAATAATGGTTGTTAATGCTGCTGTTGAGTTTTGTTTACATTTACATTGGTGAAATATGATGTTATTTATGTTATTAAATATTTTAGCACATTTTTTACTTCAAAACTTTTTCCCTTATTTTCCTCCTCTAAAACCTAAGTGTGTCTTATGGTCCGAAAAATACAGGTAAGTGGGCAAAATATACGAAGCCACTGTTTTCGGACACTGAACAAATCTCTGCTTCTTGAGAGGAAGGAAACACAGGAGGTGAGCCCCATATTTCTGTCTGATGGCACTTCTAAACCAGTGCACAGGTAACTGGAGCCCAGACAGAGAGTAGCGGCTTCACAAGACAGAAGACCCATAATATCTCCCCTACTCTTGGTTTCAAGGGTGTCTCTACAATATATGAAGATTTTTAAGAAATAAAATGCTGTCCTATTCAATGGCTGCAGTCAATGAATGATATTATAACTAGTAGCACAGGTCCTGCAGCAAAACATCTACGAAATCAGTTTAATTTTAAACTTGTATGAAACTCAGAAATGAGATCAGACTTTAAAGATGGCAGTTGAGTTTTGCCTTTACGTAATGTGTATTGAAGTTTAAAATTATACCATTTTTACTGAATTTACTGAGTTACACAGAACGTTTCCTCAAATTATCCATCCAATCTGAATACCTTCTTGCTTTCATGCGAAGTTTTTGTATAATCTGTGCATCATCGGGGACCTCAATATTAACAGCTGATGATTATGGGTCCTATTACTCCTCTTCCATCAATGGCTACATTCTCATTACCCCCTCGTTAGGCAAATAGTGACCTTTATCCAGGGAGGCAGACAGAGCAGGTGCTTCTTCAGAAATGAGATTGTCTTGACTGATGCTTTCAACCCACTATTCACCCGAGAATAAACCTCGCAGGTCTCTGACGAGGGCAGAACAAATAACCCCTCAGAAACCACTCACCAGGTGCTGAGTCTACTGTAGGTCAGAATTTTCAAGCGTTTGACCGAAATTTACTTCTTGGTTCATGCTTTATATTTGTTGGGCATCAAATTTACAAAAAGATTTGTGGAGTTTTTCACAAATGTCATGTGTTTGTGAAAAGAGTACAAACTGCTTTATAGAAAATGATAAACAGCTCTGTTAAGATAAAACAAAATGAACCGGAAAAAGTGCTTACAATGATGGCAACCAATGAGTAAGTTTTCCTGGGCCGCCCTTTTTTATCTTTCATTTTTATTGATGGTAACAAGCCAAAAATATCAATAAGTCTTCAGTAAGGTCTTAATTAAAAAGCAAAATCCAATATATGTACAAAAATATGACTAATAGGAAAAAATGATACAATGGTCATCGCATGCATTTTTATTAAACAGAGGAAATGAGCTCTCAAGGAAAAAAAGCTGCCAGGCAAAGGTTTACTAAGTTGAACTTTCGAATGTGTACAGAGGCTAAAGAAGGGTCAAATGGAAGCTTGCACTTGAGCTAGGTGAAATTTACATCATCTGCAGAAATCTCTTTCCCCTCTACCCCCCATACAAAAGAACATTCTTAACTACTGAAAATAGTTCAATAAGCATAACTAAACCAAATATAGTAAAACTGAATATTCTTTTCCAGCTGGCAAAAAAAAAAAAAAAAACACCTAAACCCAGGAAACACAAGGAAGTTGTGTTTTAGAAGCTATTATTTAATTCTTGGTATACCTAGTAAAACCCTGATAGTTCTGGGGGCATTGCAATACTATTTATTGTGTCCTAGAACTATTAATGGTGTTTTTCCAATTAGCTGAGTTTTACTGGAGGTATAATTGGCATACAATAAGATAAACAGATTTCAAGCGCTCTGTTCAATGCATTTTGATACATTTGTACACCCCCATGTAACTATATCCCAACCAAATTTTGGAACATTTCCATCAACCCAGTGAATCTTACTCTGTCTCTTTCCATTCAGTTGCTCCCTTGAGGCAATAACTATCCTGACCCCTATCATTATAGCTTAGTTTGCCTATGCTAGAATTCCACAGAAATAAGATCAGACACTATCTACTCTATATCTCTTTTCCTTGTTCAATATGTTTTAGAGAACCCCATTCATGTTACTGCATATATCAGAAGTTCGTGGGGTTTTTTTTTTTTTTGCAGAGTAGTGCTCTATTTTGTCAGCATAACAAAACCTATTTACCCAGTCATATGTTGATGAACGTTTGGATTTTTTCCACTTTGGAGGCTATTGTAAATGATAATATTATGGAAATCTTATAGAAGTCCTTTTGTGGACAATTGTTTTCATTTCTTTTGAATAAACACCTCATAATATAACTATTAAATCATATACGTCTGACGAACGCCTACTTTTAAGAAACTACTAAACTATTTCCCAAGGTGCTTGTATGATTTTTTGCTTGCTCCAGCAAAGTATGAAAATTCCAGTGGTTCACCATCTTCACTAAAACTGGTTTTTCGGCCTCTTTAATTCTAGGCAACCTAGCAGAGACGAAGTGGTGATTTCCAGTTTTCAGGTTGAGATTACCACTATTGAAATGAGTTTTCTTATGCAAAAACGTTAACCACTAGAATTAAGATTAGGGAATTTTAAAAACATATATAACCAATGAGCATTGTATGTTTACATTATACACACACACATATATATATATATAATCAAGGAGTATAATCATAACCTTATATAAAACTATAAAAACAATAATGTGTATGCATTGATTCTTTTTATATCATTACAAAATCAATACGTACTCACAGTTGGAAACAAAAAGAAGCTGGAAGGGGTCACCCGAATCGAACAACAGAGACTATTATCTCGATGGACGTCTTTTTATTCTGTTGGGCTTTTTTGAAACAGATTTTTGTTTAAAAAAACATACTACTCATGGTATGTCCTACTCTTTTCAATTACATTTTAATCTTTATCCCATTTTCACTAAACATTTGAAAAAAATAAATTTAGGAATATGTGTGCCATTTTACTATGTAAACATACCATAATTTATCAAATCCTCTATTGCTGTATATTTAGGTTGCCTTTAATATTTAATTACTGTAACCATTTCTGCAATGGAAATCCTTTGTGTTGTTACCCACAGGCTCCTCTTGGTCAAAGAATTTAAAAAAAACTTGAGAGATATTATAAAACTTATCAGTTTTTTGAAAGCCAACTACTCTAACATATATTAAATTTACAGAGAGAGAAGAATGCAAAGTAACAAACCAAATTCACAGGACCCTTTCTCAACTTACTGAAGAATTTCAAAGAGAGCTATGCCACACTCATGCACTAAATAAATGAGAGATGAGGTTAATTTTTGATCAGGGGACAACGAGGTTAGGCAGTCAGGAAAACAGAAGTCATCTCTCCAGTGTAACCACTTCTAGTCATTCTCTGCCTGATTTCGCCAGAAGCAGAGTCTAAATTAACAGGCAAACAATCGCCACTATGTGTATTACCTGTCTCCTCCTACTCAGAGCCCACAAGGAGCAAAGCTCCAAAGCACACCCAGAAGGTCTTTCTGAGTGTGAGTGAACATCTTTGTGAGATTTCATTTCGGAGTCGGCCTCTGACTCACGTTCCTCATGGATCGAGTTACCCAGAGAGTCAAGTCAGCAGCGGCACTGATATGGAACCAAAGTCTCACTCTCACTGTCAGTTCGATGCATCGAAAAATCCCTTGATGCGCGGGTATGTGCGGTTCAAGTTTAAATCAAATCCAACACTGATTTAAATTATTTTGTAAAAGCACATTTTCCTCTCAAACGATAAAGAATTCTCTGGTATTTTTAACCTGAAATGGCCTGTAATGTATTTTCTGATTTCATTTCTGACTAGGATTACTAAAATTGTAAAATGCTTGGAAGTTACTAAGGTCTTACTTTTGAAAAAAATGAAAAGTTCTTCTTGAAAGATAGGGAAAACAAAATCACACATGATCAATTTTACTATTAGACTTCAAATCTAACTTTTTGCTTCCACGTGAACAACAAAATCGGTTTAGTTTAGATAGTCTGCCCTCAGAGCTCCAAAACAACAGCTATCACAAAGCCTGTTACACCGTATGTCCTGACCACAGCAGTTAAGTTGTAACCAGCAGCACGAATCTTTACATGTCTATATCTCTGCTTCCCACAAATGGGAGTTTTAAATGTAAACGTGCCAGAAATCCCCAACTCAGAGTTGTTTTCAAACACAATCACAACAAGGATAGAGGCTGCCTTGCAGTACAGCCAGGCACACATAGGGGACAGACAGCGTAGGCAGACCTTTTGGTGCTGCTTCAACCAACCATTTTGAAATAAATATCCCGACAACTGGCCTACCTTGGTGCAACAAGTGTATTCTGTAGGCTGAATGTACACAGACTACATTCTAAATCGTCTGTCATCTCGTTTTGGACCAGATTTTATCCTAAAACAAAGTGTCTATGAAAAAAGTGTTTTCCGTGTCCTTAATAACAAATATTACTGCAGCAAGTATGTTCCATCTATTAAATATTTTAAAATAAAAGTCTTTGGAGAAGTTAAGATACTCAGGAGCTCTTTAGAAAACCATAACATAATTGTTTACACACACACACACACACACACACACATTGATGCTTTTCAATTGATGCTTTACACACACACACACACACACATTGATGCATTGTAAATAGCATTACAATGCCCCCACACACACACATTGATGCTTTTCAATGAACCCCCAAAATAGAATCATCTATTTTTTAAAGGTGGCAAAGTAATAAATTCAAATGCAGACCACTCTTTCAAGACATTCAGAAATGCAGAGAAAGACAGATAAAAATTTGCCTAGAAGAGTAAAAGCACGGAGGGGAGGTGGACACTTTTTGTTGGTTTTGAAAAGATGTTTTTGTTTGTTCTGAATATGTTTGTAGGCTGAGTAGGGGAAGGTATAAATGAAGATAAAATAATGGGGATAATGTGGGGAAGATCTCCCAAGAGGAAAGGGGGGAATAGCTGAAAAAATTTACAAAATAATCACTTTTTTATATTTTCAACAAAAACAGTTATTTTTTAATTGTACATTTCAATAGTGATGAGGTTATTTTGGCACTTTAAAAATGTATTTCCAGCCCTGGCTGGGTTGCTCACTTGGTTGGAGCATCCTCTCGTGCATCGAAAGGTCATGGGTTCGATCCTGGTCAGGGCACATAGCTAGGCTGCAGGTTCGATCCCTGATTGGGGCGGCCACAAGAGGCAACCAATGGATGTTTCTCACTCTGTCTCTCTCTCCCCCCACTTCCTCTCTTGCTCTTTGTCTCTCTCTAAAATCAATAATAAAAATACATATCCTCAGGTGAAAATTAAATAATACATACATAAAATAAAATGTGTTTCCATGAGAAGCTTAGCCCTTGGAATAAGTAAACATATACTATTCTGGTTATTTTACTCATTTAGAGTAACAACATTCTTCTTTTGGCACAAATAATTATTGTAAAATGTTATGAAATGTCCTCTCTCAAGTAGCTGGTCTTTCAAAAGGTCAGAAAGGCTGACCCATTAGTTTTTAAAACTCAACATAATACTGATGCTAAGAATAAACTTCTCTTAAATAATTAAACACCCATGTCTAAATCCTAGTTTTGCTTAGCAAAAATACATAGAGTCTCTAATTTCTGTGCTCATTCAATATTTAACGGATGTCCTGCTACTTGTCAGGTACTTGGTAGGGCATCACAAAGGGAGGGAGCAATGAAGTTACATAAATCCAGGTGTCGTGGTTTAACAGAAACACTGGATGCAGGGATATGACTCGGGAGTGTGTACGATACACGTGGTACAGATGAGACCCAGAATCAGGAGTTATAAAGATCCAGAAGACATTTTCAATTTAAACTCAGCAGCCTTTGGTCACAACTAAACATGGGTCTGAGCAAGAAAGAGGAGGCCTCAGGGGTGCCTGAAGTTCTATTACTATCTTCAGACTTTCAATATATTTACACATCAATTCTGTTCACCAATGAGACAAGTAAGGCAGCCATTTTTTTTAGTCAAAATGGTATAACAGAGAAAAAGCACAAACTACAGATTCCATAAACAGAAAAAAAGTCTGTCACTGAGTTACCTGTGACCCTAGGGACGTCCCTGATGTCTGCACCCTTTCAGCACACGTTTCTGAATGTGCGTGTCCTAAACTGAGTCAGAGCTAGTGGGGACATGTCCATCTCGCCTCCTGGGCTGGGATTTCTCAGCCGGTCTTGTCAGCATAGTCCTTCCTGACATCCTCCATGGTCTGGCCTCCCACCTACCTGTCTAACTTCACTCCTTACTCTCTCCTGCAGAGACCCTCTATGCTCATACAGGAAGCACAATATACCCTCACTTAACATCATCACTTGGTTCTGTGACTTTAAGCAAAAGGATGTACAACAAAACCAATTTTACTACAGGCTAACTGATACAAACAAGAGTTAAGTTCCTGTGGCATCTCATCAACATTATAACAACATGACCTTGAAAGAATTGACATTATGCTTGCACTATGTGTCCTTCCATAAAATCACTTTTGCTGTGTTTGTACATTTGCCCCACCTTTTCTGCCTAGATGGCCCATCTCTATTTCCATTCCCATCTCCCGTCCTCTTGCTTTGTATTATCATCAGGGCTGACACTCTACGGGCACAAACCACTCCCACAGCTGCATTAGATTTTACATCCAATCTGACTGCAGAAAAATCTCTCCAAGTGGTCGATGCTAAAGCCACACCATTTGTCAGTTAGTTTTTCATCACCCCCACTAGCAGATGCAGCTGAGACATTACCTCCTCCATGAAAATTCTTCTGAGCTCTCGTTATCCCTCGATAGATAACACCTCTGCAATTCTACCACACACACACCATGGTGCTTCCTTTCTGTCTCTCATCGGTCATCTGCACACCGAGAACCACAATTAGCTCTGCAGAGCCAGGAATTTCAAAGGAGGCTGATATATATACGTGAAAAAATCTGATATGCACACAATTCTCAAATATTATTATGATATTATTATGACATAGCCCTAGCTTTTAAATGTTCCTGAGTGTGCAATGCTAACTTGATGTTCTCTGTAATTCCTTTGTACAATAATGCTCTCACAAATGTTTAACTTACTTTAATAATATTAGGGAAAGGAAAAAGGCTCTGATTAAGGATACCGCACCCTCAGATCTACTAGACTTACCCTGCTAAGGAAAATCCAAAGTCACAGAAGGAAGCTGGGAAAGCGATTTGATTCATTCACTGAACATTTACGGAAAACCTCTCCGTGTCAGCACTACCACAGACAGCACTGGGCTTGGAAACAGACGCCACCTTAAACACAAGAAAAGGCTGCGTCGTAGAATGTTATGTGTCAATTACATCTCAATTTTTTTAAAAAGAAATGAAAATTTAGAGAAAACATTTCTGAAATAGTTACTAAAAGACACAGACCTCTATTGTGTGTGTGTGTTGTGTGTGTGTGTGTGTGTGTGTGTGTGTGTGACGTAAGCAAGTCAGATGATGAGAAATAATGAGAGCCTTAACCAAACACCAGGGAAACTATCAGGGTATATTGCACTAGTAGGAAAAAATCCCTGTGTCAACATAGCAAAGGTTCTGAGAGAAGAACCAACCTTAATGTTTATTGAAATATTTGTACCTGAGCCGTATTGTAACAGTAGTTGTGGTCACGAACTTCCTACACACAACAGATTCCCAGGTTACCATTCTAAAGAGAGAGGTGATTGGCAGTCTCAGTAACAAGCTAATCCTGACCTCCGAGCAGCCAGCCAGGACACAACTGGTGTGCACAGTCAGTGTAAGACAGTGCAGGAAGGGTGGCGGCCACATTCCGCCATGCCTTAGTGAGTGTACTTCTCTCTGAAAAACCCCACACGGAGGCAAAATATCTCTTAAAGTCCAATTTTTGCCCCTCTGCTACCCTTACTGAAGCCACTAAAATCACTATGACCAGAAAACTCTAATTCTCTGCCTTGAAACTATGTTCCATAAAGCCAGTAACCCAGCAAAACCATTACTTACACTCATGAGGGGCCAGCGTCAATCGTTTTTATGCCAGATTTCTGTGCATATGTTTAAGGGAAAAAATAAATGGAGGTAGGAACTGTGGGTGGGTTTAAAAGCAGTGATTAACATTCTCAGAGTATTTTTTTTCAGATCTGCATTTTACTTTAACAATATTCTTTAAAGCTTTGACCAGGTAAGAAACCCTCTGAAAAGATCCTTCTGTTTGGGGATTTGGTAAAATTATGAGTATTAGTTCATTCTTGTTGCTTTGCTCAGATCAATAAGAGTGATTAGTGTAATTTTAAAAATAAAGAGATGAAAATCTAAATTTTAAGAGTGCTGACACCATCCATTACCTGGGCTTCCGTATGAACACTCTAGCAGAATGTATTAGCAAGAGACTTCTTTTCTGACTCCTCATAGTTGACTTATTGAAGAAAATTTTGTCATTTTTTTTAAAAGTATATCATTTTTAAACCCCAAGTTTAGGATGAAGCTGGTTTAGGAATGACTGAACACCAAGATGGACTGACATGCAATTGTGGTAATGCAAACTAATTTCCAGAGAAGGGAGCTTATCTAAAGGTATTAATTGGCCATATTTTTAATATTTTTTAAATGAAGATAATTAGTCCTTCACACAGAAATATGGTGGCCACATAATTCCTATGGGACTACTTTACTCCCCTTCTAAAACTCTGCTGTTGTTTTGGGATACGGTGGAAAGGGTTCGTCGGAACTGGTGGCAGCCGCCACCCACACGTTGACAAATAACCCCGATTTCGTCTCAGGTGTTGGATCACCCCAGTTCAGTGAAGGAGCAAGAATGATTTTAATACCGGGCCTTCTTGCTTATTGTGTGATTGATACATTTTCTCCTCTCGCCTCCATACTGTCCTCCCCTGTTGCCCCACCCTGTAAAATATATTTACTCATTAAAACTAAAATAAGTTCCTGTTTCCATTTTGGGCTCTTTTCCACTTTGTTCTTTTCCACATTCTTTACTTACTGAATACTATGATGTTACAGTCTTAGTAGGAATGGTGACAAACAGCATGTATTCTACTCGCTGAAAATAAAAGGAAAATTCCTTAAAGGATGATTAATTTGGAAATGGCAGAAAATGTTGTACCTGCCAAAGTCTAGAGCTCTTCAGAGTTATCTTGTCCAGGAAAGTTACCAGGCCAATCTCTAAGTCAGTATAAAAATTACCTGCTAAAGTTGGGAGAAAATGTACAAAGAAGAAACTTTAAGGTGAAACTTTTTAGGTAAAAGAAATACAATATGGCATTCTGCATATATAAAAAACAGATTACATAACACACACACACACACACACATACACACACACTCACTCT
>PVKM010018754.1:0-24771 GCA_004027735.1 Carollia perspicillata | reverse complement strand
ATTTTATCTCTGAATTTGTGTTTTGGTAAGTGAAGTCTGATGGGACAATGGAGCATCCACCCAGGGGTTTGGAACCTCTGCTCACTGTGGTCCTGCTTCCTGCCTACCTCTCAGGGGTTCTCAGCTCCCTGCTCCCCTTCCTTTCTGGCAGTTTCCTCCACCTGTAACCTGTGTGCCAAGTCCTGACCAGCCTCCCTTTCTCTACTTGCATCCTGCTGCCCTGGGAGGGACCCCAGCAGCCAGCAGGCACATGTGGGCCCCCACTGGAGTCTGCACTCACCCTGTGAAGATCCCTGTGCCTCAGGGAGCCCAACATTAAGTAGCAAATACAGAACACCATGACAGATCAAGAGGAAGAAAAAGGTTCTACATTTAGTACTTTTACTGGCACTTTTTCCTGCTTTATGAACAAGGAGTACCACATTTTCACTTTGCCCTGAACCCCAGAAATTATGTAGGTGACCCTGAAAAGAGGCCAGGAGGGTTATATGACCCTGGGAGGGCCTTAAAATTGGCCAGTTCTCCCCCCCAAAGGTTACAGGGGTACACTAACAAGAATAAAAGGAGAAACCACCCAGCATACAATGTCACTAACCCCACTGTCTGCAGTAGACTATTACTACAATAGTGCAATATTGTGTGACAAGTCACCACAGACTCAGGGGTATAAAATATCAACTGTTTTGTAATGCCCACAGAGTCTGTGGGTTAGGAATCCAGACATGTTGAACAGGATGGCCTGCCCCACGATGTCTGTGGCTTACGGAAGGACTCTGATGTCTGAGGCTGGACCTGCTGGGCTGGAGGGTCCACTGCCAAGATGGTTTCTCCTATGCCCTTTCCTCATTCTCCGATATAGTTTGCACATTTAAAATTCTAGGTATTGTTTTCTCTTAATTTATTTCCTCATTATGGTTCTGGGCAGCTTTGGTTTTATCTTCCTCCTCCTAGCCTGGGCCAAGTAGCTCAGGTGGTTAGAACATCATCCTGATATGCCAAGGTTGCAGATTTGGTCCCCAGTCAGGGCACATACAAGAAGCAACCAATGGGTACAATGAATAAATAAATAAGTGGAACAACAATTCGATGTTTCTCTCTTTCTCTCAAATCAACAAAAAATAAAAATTGAAAAAGAATGTTGAAGTCCTGTCCACACTTGTTCTACCAGGAAAGGCAATGTTTTCTGTTAGAAAACATTTTCAGAAACCAAGCAACTCTAAAGCAAGTTGGTTAACATAGAGAGAAGATTAGTGTTAACAACAATAGCTAATAGTGATTGAGAGCTAACTATATATCAGGAATAATGCCATAAGGCATCTGGAAGGTAGTAAATCATATGATTGAATCATATAACTACCCTGTGAGATAGACACTATTATTAACCTCTTCACAAATGAGGGAAGTGAGGCAAGGACACAGCTAACAAGGGTGAGCTCTGCTCCATGCAAACAGTTCAACTCCATCTCCTTAATTTTTTTAAAAAATAACTACTTATTTTTAATATAATTTCAAAGAGAAAACATGCAATAGTAGTATACTGAACTCACATATATAGAGACTGCACTTTGTTTTAAAGATTTTATTTATTTATCTTTAGAGAGGGGAAGGGAGGGAGAAGGAGAGGGAGAGAAACATCAATGTGTGGTTGCCTCTCTAGCGCCCCCAACTGGCCCACAACCCAGGGATGTACCCTGACTGGGAATCGAACTGGTAATCCTTTGACTGGTGCTCAGTCCACTGAGCTGCACCAGCCAGGGCAGAACCTGCATTTTTAACCATCACAATATATTTGTTCAATAAATAAATAGGCACTCAAACATAGTAACTAGCTAATTTTAATTAAGAAAACATCAGTATACCCAAAATGAAAATCCAAAACAAAGATTAATCTTGGCTGAAAGCCACAAAGCTGAAGGGGGAAATGAAGTGTGTCTAATATTTTCTGTACAATCCTTACTTGTTTCTGTATTTATCTTTCCTGAGGTTTACTTACAGCAGTAGATTCACGAAAGCTCAGACTTGATGGAAATTTTAGAGACCCTTCATTGCAAACCTCCCCCTAACCTCCTGCCCCTGCCTCCCAAATTTGGCAGGTGGATGAGCTGGACTGAAGGAAGGGCCAGGCAGCTCTGCCTCCCCAGCAGCCCCGGAGAGCTGAGAATCCAGTGCCTTTATAACTGGATCACCTCAGGTCAAAGGACAGCTCTGTCACTTATAAGTTGTGTGGCCTTGGATTGAGGCCTAACCTTACAGAGCCTTGGTTTCATTGTCTGTAAATGGAGCAATGAATACAGACCTCCTGAGGTCACTGAGAGAATTAAAAGAGTAAGGTATGTAAAGGGCTTGGCATCTAGTAGGGATCTAACAGTAGGGAACAAACAGCTTCCATACTTCAGATTCTTTCTCTAGAATGGAGTAGAATAGCTGGGTCTACTGGAATAAACATTTTTATGGTCCTTGATCTATATCACCAACTTGTTTTCCAAAAGGTGCTGCCCCTGGTGGCATATGAGATCACCAGCTTCACTATCCTTTTGCCAGCACAAAATATTATATATTTTTTTCCTGCTGGTTATTAGAAAAAGAAAAGTGCTTTAGCCCTGCTTTAAGTTGCATCTCTCTGATTAATTGTGCAGGTGAATATTTCCCCACATACATGTTCCCAGCTTTCTGACCTGTCTATTCACGACCTTTGACTACTGGGGGAGTGTCATTTTTTCTTATCAGTGTGTGTGAATCATTTTTTATGAGAGAACAATTAACACCTTACATACTGACTGCAAGTGTTTGTTCCTAGCCATTTGTTTCCCTTTTCATTTTGAAACTGTTTTATTTATTTTAGTGATTTTGTAGCTATAGTTATTGTTGGGGTAGTTTTGGATGTTTTTAAGCCACAGGAGTCTTTCATCTGTATTTTGATGTTTTTCTTTATGATTTATCCTATAACTTTTAAGCTATCTCCTCTAGAATTTAGATAACTTTTTAAAAGATTTTATTTATTTACTTTTAGAGAGAGGGGAAGGGAGGGATAAGAGAGGGAGAGAAACATCAAGGTGTGAGACATACACTGATCAGTTGCCTGTCACATGCTCCTAACCAGGGACCTGGCCCACAACCCAGGCATGTGCCCTGACTGGGAATCAAACTGGTAACCTTTCAGTTCACAGTCCAGCACTCAATCCACTGAGCCACACCAGCCATGGCTGGAAGTTAGATAATTTAAGGAACAAATCTTAAGGCTTGAACTGTGCCCCCCGCCCCACCAAATAACAAAGGATATGGTATGGTAAATAGTATGTACCATACCACATAGTATGAAACCCTAACCCCCACAACCTACTAATGTGGCCTTATTTGGAAGTAGTCTTTGTAGATGTAATCAAACAGAGAAGAGGTCCTCCCGAAGTAAGATGGACGCTAGCCCAATACGACTGATGTCCTTATGAGAAGAGAAGACAGACACACATAGGGAGAATGCCATGTGACAACAGAGGCAAAAACTAGAGTGATGGAGCTGCAAGCCAAGGAGCACTAAGGATTGCTGGCCACCGCAGAAGCTGAGAGAAAAGCAAAGAAGGATTCTCTCGGGTCTCAGAGGAAGCACAGCCCTGCTGACACGTTGATCTGGGTCTTCTGGCCTCCAGAGCTAGGAGAGAACAAATTTGTTTTTTTTTTAAACCACCCAGTTTGCATTACTTTGTTATGGCAGCCCTGGAAACTAACACACCAAATTAAGACCAGATTTTCCTATTAAAACTGGAACCCGAGAAGAACTGGACAGAAATTATCCCATGCTGAACTTGGAAGTACCAGGCACGTAGAAGAATGGTACGCAAAGTGTTGTTTTCCTAGCACCTAAAAAAAAAAGCATGAAAGTTTGATATCTAACTTGCAAATTACACCAAAATGAAATTCAAAACACTGAAAATTTAAATGTAAAAACTGAAACCATATGCATACAGGAGGAAAACAAGTAAAAGTTTAAAAAAAATTTTTTTTCAGTGCAGAGGAGGCATTTCTAAGCATGATACAAATGCCAGAAGCCGTAAAAGAAAGGTTGATAAATTCAACCACATAAAAGTCAAATTTCTGCATGGTAATAAATACTGTAAGCAAAATCAAAGGTCAGATGGCAGGCATACTGGGAAAACATATTTGCAGTTCAATTCACAGACAAAGGATTGGTTTTTCTAATACAAAAAGAGCTCTCCAAAAATCATTAAGAAACGACCAAGTGCCCAATTGAAAAATAATCAAAGGACATGAAAAGACAATTCACAGAAAAAGAACATGCAAATAAATCAAACATGTTAAAAGATAGCCACCATCATAATAAGAGAGACAACACTGAGAGTCCACTTTTCACCTATCAGATTGGGCAAAGTAAAATGTGCTAACTACCCCCAAATATGTTTGGAATATCCTTTATTTTTTCCTTTAAAAAAAATTTTTTGGAGTGTTTTTGATTGAGAAAGGCAGAAGGTTAAGACCTTAAGACCACAGTCACAAGGTAATTCTGGGATTCTATGACCATCCTAATTGTCATTGTCATTATTTTTATTTATTAGAATTATCTGAGTGCTAAGACATTGGTTGTATTAGAAAAAGCAACTATAGCAAAATAGTTAACTAGTATAATGGCTAACTGCCTATGTTTGATTCTTGGTTCTGCCACTTGGTAGTCATGTGGCTTTGGGTAAGTCATTCAACTTTGGAGCTTCAGTTTTCCCATCTGTAAAACAGAAATGTTGTAGTGCCTACTTCACAGGATTGTTATGAAGAATTAATGAGTTGATACGTGTAAAGCCTTTAGAACAGTGCCTGGCACATACTATGTACCATATAAGTACAAGCAATTATTATTACCACATGGTGACCCTAAAGTCTGGAAATATGGAGAGACTTTCATTATGTGTTTATAAATAAAGCATTTATTCTGAGAATTCCTCTGAGTTTCCAGACTCAATGGCAGCTCTAGATGCTTTTAAAAATACAGTATTTGTAATCCCCCCAATAGTTCTAAAGGTTTGCTTTATTATCTCCATTTCATTAAGAAAACAAGGGATCAGAGAAGTGAAGTTACCTCCCCAAGATCACACAGCTAGTGAGGGCCAGGGCCAAAATTCAAACTAGTCTGCTCAGGTTCTTTCCACTCCATCTCAGACCTCCCCTCCAGATTGTCTTTCTCAGTCCCCAAAGGCACCCTTTGGTCCACGGAGGATGGACAATTGTAGCCCAACTAGAGCCCCTGCTTTGTTCTGACGCTACAGTTTGCTCTGCTGACTGATAGCGAAGGTGAGGAGCATTGCCGATACCCCAGCTCCACCCTGGCCCAGGATTCTTAAAGTGGTGAGAGATTAGAGCCGTGGCTCCGCCTCCTAAGAACACTGGAGCCGGAGCGGGGGCGGGGCGGGAGCGGGGGTGGGGGTGGGTAGGAGGGGTGAGGGGCGTGCTTTGAGGCCTAGCGAGAGACACCCGCGCTCGTATTTACATCGCGGCCTAAACAATGGCCCGAAATTCCCTCCAACGCTGCCCACCCGGGAACAGGCCCCGGAGTGCACTCATCCAGGCTTGTTCTACCGGACGATGAACGCGGGCAAAGTGTGCAGTGACCTGTTTCTAAATAGGTCTCCTTTGGGCTGTGACTTTGAAAGCGAGCCAAAGGTCTCAGCCTAAAATAGACAGCCTACTGCCCTGTTATTTTCATGGCTTAAAAAAAAAAAATCTCTCCGAAGCTAAGCAAGTATTTTTATCACGGACCTTGCTCAGAATAGCAACACCTATTTACTTGGAGGGAGGAGACTGCAGGGCAAATTTCAGCACCGGAAGAACATTTCACTCAGTATACCAGAGAGAATCCTCCCCATCACAGGGCAGGTTATGTTTGGTCTTCACCCCTCCAGCCTTTACCCCGAACGCCAGCACGTTATCTGTCCTCTGCCTCCCCTCCATGCCCTTCACTTTCTAAACTGCTCCTGGACCCCAGGCCACAGTCTGGGTTGGTCACATAAAGGGGCCTCACCTCAGCCCTGACTGCCTGCAACCTTCACTCTTTGCTTCTCTCCCGGTGGCCAGAATTGGATCTTCCTTGGGCTAGAGGCTCACTGACTGAAGGAGCATACACCAACTGTGAATAATCATCATCGTAACTCAAGTTTTCTTTGAGTGCTCACTGGATGCCAGGCACCATACTATGCATTTCTCCTGTATGTATTATCTCACTGAATTTGAAGGACTGTTTTATAAGGTTGGACTACCATCAGCCCCATTTTACAGAAGGGAAACTCAAACTTAGATGAACTGCCCAGGATCACACAGGCAAAGGAAGAGCTGGGAGGTCTGAACCCAGACTGAATGGCTCACAAGCATGAGCTCTAGACCATTCTCTCATGGTTGTCGGGTTTTATTACCTATGAATATTACCTCATTTTGTATAACATGCACTTGTGTTATCTGTGGAGATGACCCATATGCTACTTCTGGGGAGGGCTGAGTAGTAAGAGTCTGGAACATTTTTACTTGCTTCTTTAAACTTGGCTGTATATATTTTTATGAGCATGCATTTTTTTATTATTATCAGAAAGCAAATACTAGTTTGAGAAAAGTAAGTAGGGGAAGTGCTTAGGATCTCTGGTGTGGGCAGTGTGGCGTATTGGCTACAGTCACACTTGGGGACCAGACTGCCTGAGTTTAAATCCTATCCCTTCCACTTCCTAGCTGTGTGGTCTTGCATAATCCATTTATCATCTCTGTGCTTCTGTTTCCTCACCCATGGAAGAGAGGCTAATAATAATGACTTTGTGTTCAATGATGTGACTGCTGCTGGACCCTAGAGCTAGATCCACCTAGATCCAAGCCAGAACAGAGATTGCTTCCCGTAAATCCCCTCCGGGAGTGTCTGACCAACCCTTCCCTATGCCCCAGGCATGCTGCTTCCTGGAACAGACCCTTGTTCTGTGGAGGGCGAGTATATAAGGTGCTTTTCCCTCATCTGGGGTGAGTCACACCCCAGTGCTCCTATCCATCTCGCCTGTTCTATGTAACACTTTAGCACCTGCCATGTGTTATCTCCCTGCTGCCCAAGACAAGCCTCATTACATGTTACATAGTTCCCTTAAAAACCACTTAGTGTCATCAAAAGAGGCTGGGGTTGTCAGCCTCTATCTCTGGTCTCTTGGCCCAGAGAAATTTTTCCAACAAAGGGAAGTCATGATATCCACTTTGGGTAGGCGGAGATGGAGCTTTGAGGCGTCATGTGGAAGTGCCAAAGGAGAGGAATGTGGGAGTCCTCCGTGTGTAACCATGGTAACCATGGTTGGGCACACTGTGTGAGCTTGCCTGGAGCGCAGGTCAGAGTAAGATGAGAAGAGCACCAAGGACTACAACTTGAGGAACCCCAACATTTAACAGCTGTGCCTTTGCAGGAGGTCGGGCCTGCCAAAGAGACTGAGAAAGGGCGGCCAGAGAGGTAGAGCATTGTGCATTGTCGAGAAAGCCAAGGAAAGAAGATGATGGGAGAAAAGAGTGGAGCACTGAACCTCACATTGCTCCAAGGTCAGGTTAGAAGAGGACTGAAGGGCCCATCGATTTGGTGGCCTTCGGAAAAGCCATTTAAACTCCATGGGTTGAACCCTGCTCTTGTTCTGTCAGGAGACAGCACTAACTGATGGGTCCGCGACAACGGAACTGGCAAAGGAGCTGGGGATGTTCCCCAGGCATGACACCACAGGGCCAGAAACCTCCTGAAAAGGTGCTCAGCGTCATTAGTCATCAGGGAAATGTAAATCCAAACCACAATGGGATTCCATTTCACACCCATCAGATTGGCTAAAAATAAAAAGCCTAACAATGCCAGGATTTGGCAAGGATGTTGAGCAAATGGAATGCTCGTGCATTGCTGGTAGGAATCTGTACGTTGGTACCACCTTCTTGGGAAACGCTTTGACATTAACTTGTGCGGTTGAGGATGTGCACAGTGTTGGGCCAGGTTCCCTGGGAAACAAACTCTGAGGAGGAGGTTTGCTGGCAGGAGATTGACTGGGCAGTGCTCTCAGGAACAACACTTACGCGGGAGTGAGGACAGCAGAATTTCACAGCGAGAAGATGAAATGCCATGGCGTTGTGACAGAGCCCTCAGTCACCCAGAACTCTAAAAACAGGATGGCCCTTCAGAGTTGTCCTCAAATGACAAAATAGGTCCAGGGATTTGTACCCCTACATTGGCCAGGCGTTGCCTAGGGCTGCCTGGAAGGAGGGGCCGTAACCTTGGACAGGGCAGCCCCTGTCTATTGGAGGGCAAGACTCCTGGCAGCTGGGGACTGCATGCCTTAGTTCTGAGGGAGACCTGGGCACACACCACAGCATTCACTGCAGTTCTGTGGCCTTTGAATCCCCTGCTTTGAAAAATAAGTTCACGCCATCTGAGAGCAGCTCCTCCTGGATTCAGATTCCTTTCTTTTTCCTGAGGAAACTTGAAAGGGTTAGTGGAATGAGCTACAGCTCTCACGCTACAGCTGGTCTACTCATTATCTCCCTCTTCTGTTACCCACTTTAGACCCCTAACACTCAGCTCACACCTCTGCTGGACTAGGTGACTCACCTAGGAAGACGGCCCAGACCTCACCTTTAAGGGGTCTTGGACCCTGCTCACCATGTTTATCTTAGACATGGTTGCTCTGTTTGTCTACTTACCCTCAAAATTGGTCAGACAAGAAAAAGGAACACTCAAGTAGGTCACCTGCAGTGTCACATGTATTCTTCCCTGTCCTGTTGTGTAACAGCAGCCCTGCCTCCTTTGATGTCATGGTCCATTCCCTTGCCAGGAGGCTGACTCCTCTTTTTGCCTGCGAGTCTCTTGGCACAAGGAGCCTCAAGCGATCAGGCAGCGATTATGGTTTAAAGTATAATGGGACTTTCCGGTCTCCTGGTGGAAGCGTTGCCTGCCGTGGACCAAGACAGCTGAGCTGTACGGAGTCTAGAGCTGTGGGTTCAGGAAGCCCAGATTCTCCCAGAGGCTCACGGGGAGTGTGGGAGAGGAGTCACTCTTAACTATCCCTTATTCCCAGATCATTTACAAGCATATCTTGTTTTATCGTGCTTCGCTTAACTGTGCTTATCAAATACTGCTTTTTTTACAAATTGAAGGAGAGACCCCTCCCCCTCCAGCAAATACAGCCTCACTGAAGGCTCACATGATGGTTGGCATTTTTTAAGCAACAAAGTATTTTTAATTAAGGCATGTACATTACCTTTTTAGCCATAATGTTATTGCACACTTAGTAAACTACAATATAGTGTAAACATAACATCTGTATGCACCGGGAAACCCAAAATTCTTGTGAGTCACTGTATTGCGATAGTCACTCCATTGCCATGGTCTGGAATCGAACTGCAGTGTCTCCTAGGAACGTGTGTATTCTACTTTTGGTAGACAGCACTAACTCCTGGTAGTTACTCTACAATGAATACTGCATCCTAGAAGGTGATGCTTCATTCACACAGATATCATCTTCCAATTGGTGCCTCAGTGGCATGTTTTTTTCTAGCTGAAGTGCTTTTTATTTTTAGACCTACAAAATGTTTTTAATATAAGAATTCTTTAACATGCAGACTTAACTCACAATAGCACCTGCCCAACATCAAGGGCAGGGTTGGGGTACGAGGAGGCAGGGCAGGTTTTCAGGTTACTGACTGTTTCCCTCACCCGTGATCACCCTTGTTGTCTGTGAGAACATGGTCTTAGCAGAGGAAAAGTCAGGGCAGCCAAAAGCACAGGGGTCTCCGAGGCTGCTCCCAGGTAGCCTGGGTGCAGTAGGCACCTCCAGCAGACGTCATTGCCACCTCTAGGGAAAGTCAGATACCGTTAGGAGACAATAGGAAAGTGGTTGTTACTGAAAGGAAACGTCATTTCTCAGTGTCCTGCTTATCACACCTTTTGGGCATAGAATAGAGTTTTCTAGAGACTATTAGATTGGCAAGAGGTATAAACCACCTGGGAGAGAACAGAAATGGAATCCAAGCCTACCTCCTACTGGGATTCTAGAAACCTGGAGTCTTGGATCAGCTCAGATGTCTGGGGAAGGGAAGGAATGACAGAGCCTTTGGCCCAACAGGGCTGGAGCCTTGCCAGGTATTGACCAAGAAAACCTTCAGGGAGGCCAGGAGGTCTGTGGGAAGCAGCTTTTGGCCAATAGTTCTCAAGAGAGCATGGCGGTGCAATAGCTTTCAGGCAGAATTTATTGCATGTGTGGAAGAGAGAAAGGACACAAGTCAAAGAATTAAGAGCTAAAGAATTAGGAAGTACTTGCTTCTTACAGGTCTGTGGGGTAGAAATGAGATAATACTTTTGGGCTGGGAGAAACACCAAAATTTGTTCTCTCCTTGGGGTCCAGTTTGATTAGCTTAGATGTAGGTTTCAGCTCCAAAGTCCTCCAAAAGCCAGTAGTTTCTGAGCAATGCTGCATGTCGTAGTGAATCCTGTGGTCATGCACCCATGGCTGTACCTCCTTTGCTATAAACTGAGTCCCTTGGTTCAAAGTGATGTCATCTGAGGCCAAATGTCAGTGGATCACTTTGCAAAATTTTAGAATGGCTGAGACCCATTATCCAAGAAAGGCAAACTCATCCCCAAAATTGGTGTCCTGGTTAAGATGAATAGCTTCTCCTTCCAGGTAAAAGAAGTTCAATGCAGTTAACTTCCTACCACGTGGTTAGCGAGGCTCCCCAAAGCATGATGCCACATTGACATCTCCATGATGATCTTTGTTGTTGGAAAATTGGATGTTCAGCTGTGGCAGTAGCTAGACCTTTCATAGTGAATGCCAATCCCTATCCCTGCCATATAGCTTCTCTGTTACGGATCTCTTGTGCCAAAACTGGGACAACCAATGACAGAAGCTGCTACTGACCTGGTTGAATGGCTCTGTCTGCTTGGTTGTTCAGTACCTCTTCCATAATGGATCCTCTCTGGTGGACATTAACATGTGATACAAAAAATCTTCAATTTTTGTGCCCACTCCAATGGGTCCACACAACCCTCTTATAGGCCTCCTTGTCCCCAGTCTTCCAATATTTCTCCTTCCTGTTTTTGACATTGCCCATAAGTCTGCATTTATTCTTACCTCAGGCCACTCCTCTTGTCCACAAGGTGGATGCCTGGGTATATGGCACAAAGCCCTGCCCTTTGGAAAGATTCCATCTCATTAATGTCTTTAAAGGTCACTTCTGAGTGAGGCTATAGTGTAGCTATCCTCCGTTTTCATCTTATACCCACTTACCAAACAGACCCACCTGTGAATCAAGCTTGGCATTTCCCCTCCTTGTCAGCGGGCTGTAAAGAAGCCTTATCACCATAAGTGTGAGATGAAGGAGAGGTGTTAGTGCAATGCTGGTGGATGACATGGGGGTTTGGGCCACCCACTGTGCAGCTTGGTTGTACACTCTACCCTTCACGTGCCTGGTCCCAGACGTACTACTTTAATTTGGGTTGCTGTTGAGCCCATCTGACTTTGTGACTTGGTAGGTATGATAGATTCCAACTCGTGATGGGCTGTTTTGGCTACAGGATCACTTAATGTCCCTTAGCCAGGTGTTCCATCTCGACTAGGACCCACCCCAGGAGTTTCTCAAAAGGCAATAATTCTTTGCTGTAGATTGAATAGCCTTGCTCTAGATCATTGCTATCTTCTTGGGGCTTGCCCTAAAAACATGGCATCTTTTCTCACCACAGGTACCTCTAATACCACAGGGTCTCCCAGGTCATATGGCTCAAGAGGCAAAGCTGTTTGCAGTACAGCCTAGATCTATTGCAGAGATCTTTTCTGCCCAGGACTGCTCTAAGTTGTCAGCCTTCTATGTCACTCAGAAAATAGATTGGGGCCTTGGCCAGGTAGTCCATTTGGTTAGAGCAGTGTCCTGATATGCCAAGGTTGCAGGTTCGATTCCCAGTTAGGGCACATACAAGAATCAGCCAATTGAGGGAGGAGGAGAAAGAATCAACCAGTGAATCCATAAATAGGGGAACAACAAATTGATGCTTCTATCTCTCTCTCTCCCTTCCCCTCTCTCTAAAAATCAAGAAAGCAAGAAAGAAAGAAGGAAGGAAGGAAGGAAGGAAGGAAGGAAGGAAGGAAGGAAGGAAGGAAGGAAGGAAGGAAGGAAGGAAGGAAGGAGAAAGAAAGAAAGAAAGAAAGAAAGAAAGAAAGAAAGAAAGAAAGAAAGAAAGAAAGAAAGAAAGAAAAAGAAAATAGGTTGGATTGGTATTCCCAAGTATAAAATATGCTCACTCCAGCCTACGGAGGTCTACCAGGGGTTGTGCTTCCCTCTGAAAGGCGGGAGATACAAGATACCATCATATGCCCTTTACTTGGCAGGGGTTGTCCCAGCAGACCCCAGATTACTGACTCCCCCCAACCACACTGATGTGACAATCCACTAAAAATAGGGGTAATTGACTATCCTCTGGAGCCCTTGAATTCTTCTCATAGGGTTTTATCTCCTGCTCTCCAAAACCATGTCTTGTTCATTGAGTCCTAATAACACTATTGCACTAGTAAAGCAGACCAATGTGATGTTTTGCAGAACACCCAGATGTGTAATGACAGAGGGCAAGAGAGTTAACGAAGCCTTGAGGTGGATCATGTGTTTTGTTGTCTGCCCCACATAAAAGTGAACTGTTTCTGGTCATTATTAGGGATGGAAAAGAATGTATAAGTCAGATCAATGGTTCAGTACCATTAACCTGAAGCTTTCTTAATCTTTCTAGCAAAGCTACCACATCACACGCACCAGCTGCAATCAGAGCTACTATTTGGTTGAGTTTAGGGTAGTCCACCAGCTGGGTTTTGCAGGGGTCAGATTAGTGAATTAAGAGGGGAATAGATAGTGCCCAGTACCCCTGAATCCTTTATATCTTACATAGAGGTCTCTGAAGAAAGTATTCCTGAACCCATTTTACAGATGAGGAAACTAAAACTTAGAGAGTTATAAAAACAGTACATTTATTGTAAACTTTCTGCTTTGTCAAATCTGTTTAATTCACAAGCTTTTGCACTTAACCACTAAGCTAGCCAGACAATGGGTGCATTTTGAGCTGATTTAGGAAAATGAGAAATGGTCTGAAGGAACTGCTACATGTCTCTGAACACCTATCAGGCTTTTTGCTAGAAGGTTTCCTCACAAGTTCAACTTGGGGATCAAAGGGGGGCAGTTGTACCTAGCTTCTGAAGAGTGGGACCTCCAATTCGACTGAGAAAGTTTTGTTAGCTTTTATTCCTGGCAGCTTTTGGATGCGCTTTATTTCCTAAGCTATATGCCAGGATGTTCCCTCATTTGATTTTTCCAGGATTGTGATGGAAAAAAAAAAAAGAGCAAAGAGTCGCCACCCAGAATTAATGTTGCCGTCCCTATGGAACAATGCAGCACGAGGCCACCCAGAGCCACCAGTGCCTTTCTTGTGCAAATGACGGAGCAGCTCTAAGTTACTCTCTGTCTTCACAGACAAGACATCTCACAGGTCTTAGTCTCCTCATCCACGCAGCGGAATTAATAATACTATCTGCCTCACAGGTGGTTGTGTCTAGCTCATCTCTGAGCCCCTAAAACAGCCGGCACAAAGGAACATTCGGTGAATAGATACTGAACAAATTTCGAGGATCAAATGAGATGATACATTTGCACAGCATGTGGCAAACATTAGATTCTGTGGTGGTCATTTGACGATATATATTAAAAGCTTGAAAAACACACAGGTCTTTTGAGCCAATAATTTTATTTCTGAAATTGGAAGCTTAATCCTAATAACTTTAATAATTAATTTAATCAGTTAATAATCATGACCATCTTAACTATTCAGATAATTAATAATTAAAAATACACCAAAGATTTAGCTACAAGAAGGCTCCTGAAAAAACAGCCTAAACATCCATCATGTTTTGGTGAGAAATGTATGTGTGACACATAGATTTTTTCTTTTTTTAGGACACACCATATTTTAATTTTGACATAGGAGAAAATGAATTAATTTATCTATTTTTAATTTATCAGGAGAAAATAAAATTACTATTCAAATATAATAAGGATTCTAAAAGGAATCTAAGTACCCAAAGTAATGCGACTCCCTTCCTAGTGGGAGCTAATGGTTACTGAGCACTCACTGTGTGAAAATGCCTCTTAGTCTTCAAACATCGTTTGTGGCAAGCACTGATATTATTCCCATTTTACAGATGAGGTAATGGGCGTAGAGAGAAGAGGTAATTTGCCTATGAACACACAAATAACTAGCGGCAGAGTGGGGACTTTTTTCCTTTCATTATTTTTCACTTTTATTCTCACGTTATTTTTTATTTTGTGAAATGTATTTTCCAATGTATTATAGACAAACTTTATAATGCTATATATATACCAAGGCAGTGGTCCTTGTTGCCTTGGTCACCTAACTGTTCCTCTGTGTTTTTAATGTTTGCCATGACAAGTAGTATGGTCGGTGGACCGGCATAGCCTGGGAACTTGTCAAACATGCAAATTCTGGAGCCCCACCCTGTACCTACTGAATCAGAAATTCTAGGGTGGGGTCCAGCAAACCGGGTTTTAACAAGCCCTCCAGGAGGCGTGAGGTACGTTGAAGTTTAAGAACCACAGCTCTAAGCTGTTACTAGACCGTTTTGTTGTGAGCAGGAGTGTTTTAATGTTCTTATATTCTCTGACTTTCCTGGAGTAAATGAACATTACATTGCCAACTGATGTGAGAAAAGTACCTAATAGTACAAACAAATGGGGAAAAAGAAAAAGTAAACTCTGAGTATAAGTGAAAGGGGAGAAAAAAGCTATTAAAAAAAAAAAAAGGAAAAATGCATTCCCACCTCCCAAATGTTCTTTTCTTTCCCCCTCTATACTTCTATCCCCACATCCATGGGATGTTAGGTATTTTCAAGCTTGATTACTTTTCAGGCCATTTTATAGCTGCTTTTTAAAAATCTTTTAATATTACACAGCAGCATTTTCTGGGATGCCACAGGCTTCAGAATCATCATTTTTCTGAATGTAGGCATTAATGTTACTTAATATGGTTGTTTCCTTAGTCACCTGCTTCCCTTATATTTTCCATATTTTGCCATTGTAAATAATGCTGCCACCAATATTTGTACATACACCTTTTCTCAAATTTCAAATTATGCCCTCTGCACAGGGTCTCAGAAGTGCAGTTGCTGGATGGAAAGATAGAAACATTTTCATGGTTCCTGCTAGGTGATGCCACAGTGCTCTCCCGAACAGCCGTTGCCGTTTTCTGCGGCCACTAGCGCTGTACATGACTATCGGTTGTCAGCCAGAATCCCTCTTGTGAAGTGGTATGATTTTAAACGCCTAACGGAGAAAAGAAGTTATTTCCCTATTGTTTTAATTTTTATTTCTTTATCAGAGACAATGAACAGCTTCTCACCTTTAAAAATAAATTACTCGTTAACATTTATTCCTTTGTAAATTGGGTTGGGAGGAAAGCTCTGGACTTCTCATCATTTAACATCATCTCACCATTTAATATTTCAATTTCTTTATCTACAAACTGGAGTGATACCACGATAATTGTGAAGTCAAGTTATATAAAGTCTGGGAAAGCTGTATTTTGCGTGTATTTGTTATTATTACTGAACCCACTTAGCCTCAAATATACCAAGTTATCTATTTTTTGAAATTAAAGTTCTGTTTTGTCAACAATCCAGAAAACTTCCACCACATCTCAACTTTTTTTTTTTTTTTAAGATTGTATTTCTTTTCGGAGAGAGAGGAAGCTAGGAAGAGAGGGAGAGAAACACTGGTTGGTTGTCCCTCGCATGCCCCCAACCGGGAACTCGGCCTACAACCCAGGCATGTGCCCTGACTCGGAAACAAATTGGTGACCCCAGATGCTCAATCCCCTGAGCCACACCAGCCAGGGTACATGTCAACTCTTAAAGGCTTTCTCTTTTTGTGACTTGGAGCCTTAGAAAGCTGTGGGCAAAGACCCTTCTGCCTCCATTTTCTGAGGGAACACTAGACTTGTTTGGAGTTTTACCGAGAGGGGCCTCCACCAAAAGCCTGAGGGTGTCATCATCTGACACCAGCAAGAAAGGCAAGCTCAGCGATGTGAGTGCGCAGCCTCCCAGCTTCTGCAGACTTGATCTTGCGTTTGGAAGAAGAGCCCCTCTCATCAGGAAAGGTTAAGGGTACTCTTAGACCCAACAGAAACTCTCCAGGTGCCAGAAGCTGACCTCAGGCTGACCTGGCAGGTGCAGTAGCCAGAATGCCTCAGTTAACCACTCTCAGGAAGTTTTCTCCTTGGTGTTTTTAACGTTGCTAGGAAACCTCGCTTTGCCAGGGCCCACTGGTTACAACGCCCTCTTCTGTCTATGCCTGTAATAGCACCTTGAGTTGAACAAAGAAGATTATTCTGTTTTGCCATGTACAATGATTACCTGGTTATAATGTGCACCCACGTTTTTGGCCCAAACTTTCAGGGAAAAAAACATTCATTTTAATTCATTTTTTTGTTTATATTTAGAAACAAAACTGATTATTGTATTCTAGGGTATTATTTTGCATACGGATATTATTATTGCTTTCTAGAGTTACACTTTTTAAAAAAGATTTTATTTATTTATTTTTAGACAGAGGGGAAAAGAGGGAGAAAGAGACGGAGAGAAACATCAATGTGTGGTTGCCTCTTGTGTACCCTGCACCAGGAAAGCTGGCCCAAAACCCAGGTATGTGCCCTGATTGGGAATCGAACTAGCAACCCTTTGGTTCGCAGGCCCGAGCTCGATCCATTGAGCCACACCAGCCAGGGCTAGAGTTACACTTTTAACGCATAAGCATAAATAAAAGAATTGAAGACATTTATATAGACATGGAATTAGTACTACTCATGTATAATGTGCATCCTTATTTTTCCCTTAAAAATTTGGGCAGAAATGTGCACATTATATATGACAAAATATGGTACTTTTTGGTTTTAGTACTTGATTTTCATCATTTTCTGTGGAATTTAATATACAGAAAAGTATTCAAGATATACATACAGCTTAAAAATAGTTATAAAATAACCCTCCATGTAACTACCACCCAGGTAAAGAAATAGAGGATGGCCAATACCCTTTCCCAAATCGCACTCCTTCCTCTACAGATTAACATTCTCTCAATGCTTCAGTTATTCCTTTAGCACTTTCCTTCATGGTTTTATTGCCTGTATATGCATCCTTAAAAATATAGCTTTTGTTTTTTTTCTGTTCTGGAATTTTAAAATATATTTTATTGATTATGCTATTACAGTTGTCCCACATTTTTCCCCTTTGCTCCCTCCATCCAGTACTCCCATATCCTCCAGCAATACTACCCCTTAGTTCATGTCCATGGGTCATGCATATAAGTTCTTTGGCTACTGCATTACCTATACTGTTTTTAACATGCCCCTATCTATTTTGTACCTAGCAATTTGTGCTTCTTAATTCTTGCACCTTTCCCCCCATTTTCCTCCTTCCCTCTCCCAACTGATAACCCTCCAAATGATCTCCATATCTATGATTCTGTTCCTGTTCTGCTTGTTTGCTTAGTTTGTTTTTTGGATTTGGTTATTGATAGTTGTGAATTTACCAGCATTTTAATGTTTATCATTTTGATCTTCTTTTTCTTATATACCATAATTCCCTTTAGTATTTCATATAATAATGGCTTGGTGGTGATGAACTCCTTTAGTTTTGCCTTGTCTACAAAGGCAAATTCTAAATGATAGCTTTACTAGATAGAGTAATCTGGGTTGTAGGTCCTTGCTTTTCATCACTTTGAATACTTCTTGCCAGTCCCTTCTTGCCTGCAAAGTTTCTTTTGAGAAGTCAAGTGATAGTCTTACGGGAACTCCTTTGTAAGTAACTGTCTCCTTTTGTCTTGGTGCTTTTAAGATTCTCTCTTTATCTTTAACCTTTGGTATTTAAATTATGATGAGTCTTGGTGTCGTCCTCTTTGGATCCATCTTGTTTGGGACTCTCTGTGCTTCCTGGACTTGCACGTCTATTCCCTTCACCAAATTAGAGGAGTTTTCTTTTATTATCATTTCAAGTAAGTTCTCAATTTCTTGCTCTTCCTCTTTTCCTTCTGGCACCCCTATGATTGGGATGTTGGTAGGTTCAAAGATGTCCCAGATGTTCCTAAGTCTATCCTCATTTTTTTGAATTCTGTTTTCATCCTGGTGTTCTAATTGAATACTTTTTACTTCCTTATGTTCCAAATCGTTGTTTTGATTCTTAGCTTCATCCCCTCCACTGATGGTTCCATGTAGATTTTTCTTTATTTCACTTAATGCAACCTTCATTTCTGCCTGGGTCTTGTTTATGGCATTGAGGTACCCAGTGAGTTCCTGGAACATCCTGATAACCAGTGTTTTGAATTGTGCATCTGATAGGCTGCTTATCTCCATTTCCTTTAGTTTTTTTCCTGGAGTTTTGTTCTGTTCTTTCATTTGAGCCATATTTCTTTGTCTCCTCACTTTGGCAGCCTCCATGTCTTTGTTTCTGTGTATTAGGTAGAGCTGCTTTGACTCCCTGTCTTAGTGCACCTGTTAAGTTGTATGGGTCAGAACCTTAGGTAATTTCCAAGGCGGGACAACCCATATCACCGCTCTGTTGCTCTGTGTGGTGTAGGGCTCACAGAGGGGACAATGCCACTGCCTGCCCTCTGGAGTTTTGCTCAGGAGGAAGCTGCCTCCTCACTCACACTTCACTTTCTCCCTATATGCCACTGGTGCCCTTCCAGCTGTTGCTCTGGTGCTGAATCCCAGAGGGGGTGGGTCTGCATGAGGCCTAAGTCTGTTGCAGGCCCCTTAAGAGGATACAGTTTCTCCTACCATCCCAATCCCTACTGGTTTTTACAGCCAGAAGTTATGGGGACTTATCTTCCTGGCTCTGAGACCCTGGGGTGGGTGGTCTGGACTGGGGCTGGGATCCCTTGCTCCTGAGGTATCCCTCCCATTTTCTATCCATCACACGTGGATGTGGGACCACCTGTTCCCATATCCACACCTCTCCACACCTCTCTGAGTTTCTGCCCCTCCTTCAGCTCTGGATGAATGTGGCTTCTTTAAATCCTTGGTTGTTGAACTTCCACACGGCTTGATTTTCTGATAATTCTGGGTGATATTTATTTTATACTGTAGCTGTATTTTTTGTTATAGCTGTGTGCAGAGGCAAGGTGTGTTTAGCTATACCTCCATTTTAACCAGAAGTCTATTTTGGAATTTTATATTTAAAAAGCCATATGGTTTTACCCAGTATCATATTTCTAAGCTTCATCAATGTTGGTGCATACAGATGTAGTCTATTCATTTTCATTGCTGCATAACATTCAGCAATGTTAATTGCTGAATATATGACTGTACTATAGTCTCTACATTCTCCTGCTGATGGAAATTCAGGCTGTTTCTAGCTTGGGACTATTTTGAACGGTGCTGCTATGAATCTTCTCGTACATGTTTGGCAGCATATATGCATGCGTTTCTGCAGGTTGTGCATCTAAGAATAAAATTGTCAGACCACAGAATGTGTATCTCTAACTTTATCAGACAGCGCCCAACAACTTTATCAGGTTGTTGAACAAATAAATGTACATTTCAACCCAGCATCAGATGTTTATTCCTACTGCTTCATGGGGCTACAGTTGGTATTGCCAGACAGTAATTTTCATCAGTCTGGCATCTCATTGTTATTCTAATGTTCATTTCCTGATAATTAATGAGATCAAGCACATTTTCATGTTTATTGATCAGTCGAATTTCTTCTTATTCAAAGTGTCTATTAAAAATTTTTGTCATTTTCTTTTGGATCGTTTGTTTATTGCAGAAACCTCTAGTGCCTGCTGTTGGCTAATCTCTGATTTCAGTAGCTATTATGGTGAACAACTTTTTATTTATTTTTTACTTTTTATTTTGACATAATTTCAGACTTACATGAAAGTTGCAAGATATTGGGGTGATCACTTCAAAAGTTATATAAATGTCTAATCACTATGTCATACACCTAAAACTAATAGAATATTGTATGTACAAAATTACTTTTAAAAGTTGCAAACACAGAACAAAAAACCCTATAACCTTTCACCTGATTCCCAAATGTTAACATATTGCCACATTTATTTTATCCTCCTTTCTGTAGGTACCTTCCCCCCCCCCCGAATTTGAAAGCCAGTTCTGGACATGATGCCTCTTTACCCTAAATCTTTCAGTATGTGTTTACCAAAAACAAGGACATTCTCTTACAGAGACATATTACAGTTATCAAAACCAGGAAACTAATGCTGATACATTAACAGTGTCTTGTGACACATAATAATGTTTTATCTGCTGACCTTTTTCAGATTTTGCCCTTCATCCCAACCATGTCCTCTACAACTGAAGAAAATTCAAGATCATGTTTATATTAATTTATGATATTTCTTTTGCCTCCATCAATCTGTAACAACTGTTTGTTTTGCATGACATTGACACTTTCGAAGAGTATGGATGAGTTATTTTGTAAAATGTCCCTCGACCTGAGTTTGTCAGATATTTCTTCATGATCGGATTCAGCTGATGCATTTAGGCAGGAATATCACAGAAGTGATGTTGTGTTCCAAAACATCATCTTAAATCCAAAAATCAATCTAGTACATTGTTCATTTAATCTGTTAGAGGCAAGAGATTATTAAGTATAATATTAGGAATTATAACATAACGAAAATGAAAAGAGCTACAGAGTAAGAGAAGAGTACTGAAGTACACGTATTAGATATCAAATAAACAGAGGGTAATATAAAAAATACATCAAAACTGGGAAGTAAAGTCCAGCATAGGAAATACAGTCAATAATATTATACTATGTACGGTACCGGGTGGGTGCTTAAATATTGGGGGCCAGGCTGTAAAGTACATGATTGTCTAACACTCCGCTGTACTCCTGAAACTAAGGCAAAGTAATATTGAATGTAAACTGTCACTGAAAAATAAAATAAAATAATAAAGAATTCCTGCAATTAAATAGAAAAATGGCAGACAACCCAACAGGGAAAAAAATGGCTGAAAGACTTGACCTGGTTATTTCTAAGATAGGAAATCCAAATGGATAGTAACTACATTAAAAAGTGCTCAACCCCATTAATAAACAGGGAAATGCAAGTTAAAATACAACAAGATAACATTATATGCCTCACATACTGACCCCAAGAGAAAAGTCTTCCAATACCGAGTGTTAGTGAGGTGACAGTCCTCCTGGGTGCACCAGAGTTTAGTCAGCCAACCGCTTAGGACAAGAGCGTGGCTTTCAACGAGGAAAGCTGAAGACAGGCACACTCTCTGATGCAGCAGCTCCACGGATGCAGAAAACCTCCTGCGCCCGCAAGGACACGCAGACAGTATTCATAGCGTCATTGTCATAACAGCCGAACACTGGAACAGCCCAACTGTTCGTCGGTGAGAGAAGGGCTACATACAGTGTGATGTGTTTGCCCAGGAGAACACTCTACAGCGGTGCTTCTCAAATTTAAGCATGCATCGGAATCACCGTTGGGGCTGTGTCCACACAAAAGCTTGTCCACGAATGTTCCTGAGAGCATTATTCATACAATCAAAGAGTAGAAACAAGCCGAGTGCCCATCAGTGGGTGAATGGACAAACGAAACATGACCTAGCTACACAATGGGTATTACTCTGCTATAAAAAGGGGAAAAGTACTGACACGGGCTGCAACATAGAGGAACCTTGAAAATATTACGTTAAGTGAAAGAAGCCACACACGAAAGGCCACACGTTGTGTGCTTTCATTTGTCTGAAATGTTCAGAATAAATAGGCAAATTCATAGAGACAGAAAGCAGCTTAGTGGTCTCCAGGGAAAACGGGGAGTGATTGCTACTGGGGGTTTCTTTTGGGAGTGATAAAAATGTCCTGTATTAAATTGTGATCCTTGTTGCACAACTCTGAATATACTAAAAAAGGTTAAGTTGTACACTTTAAGTGGATGAATGTGCGACATATGAACTGTATCTCAATAAAGCTGTTCAACAATCACACGTGCATGTTTGGGCTCCACCCCACAGGGCCCCAGAATCGGTGGGTCTGGGCGGGGCCCAAGCCTTTCCCTCTCCGGCAGGTTCCTAGGGGAGGCGGAGCATGGCTCCAGGGCCGCAGTTTGCGCGCCTACGCAAGTATTCCAAACCATTCCAAACCATCATTTACTTGGCTTTTTTGAAAACGTAAAACCTTAAATATCCTTTGAATTTGCCTCCTGGGTGCCATGGCATCCCCAATTTATTCCCTCTTGACTTAGGAAGGCTAAAACTAGCCACTGGCCAAGTAGCAGCAGCAGAACCTTCCCCACTTCTCCGCTGGAGTTCACTGCTGCCTGCCTCCCTCACACGACTCCCAGCCACTCTGCTGTCTTCTCGTTCCCCTTCCACCCCGGAGGCCTCCTTATTGGAAGACTCCAAGGGACCTCAAGCCTGGCTTCCCTCTTAAACTGCGCAGGCATCTATCTCACTGCAGTCCCCGGTGTGCGGAGGCCCACTGTCGCTGTCCTCGGGGTCTTCGTTCTCTCCTATGAGGTCCAGGTTAACTGAGAAGGGATGGGTGAGGGGAGCAAGGTTTACTGAGCACCAAATATGTGCCTGGCGCTGTATTCAGTGCCTCGTATTTATTCTCACAGCTGCTGTATGAGAAATCTATGTAGACACAATGGGTACTTCTGAAGAGGTGAGAAGTCAGGGCCATGAGCGAAGTGGCAGGAAGCACAGTGGGCCGGGTGGACAGGGCCAGATAGTAAAGGACCCCAGGAGTGGGGCTTCATCCTGATGGTGGTGGGGATCTATGGAAGAGAATTGTGACAGGGGCCTGAAATGTCAGCTCTGAGTTTGGGGGAGGTGCTTCCAGTGATAGAGTGGGGACAGACTGGAGGAAGCCTGGAGGAGAGGAAACTGAGGCAGGCAGAGGGCAGGTATGGGTCTGGAGGATAACCCTAACCCTGAGCTGCAGCAGGACGGGGAGTGAAGTGAGGGGCCTGGGAGGCAGAAGGCTGGAAAGCAGCAGTCTGGCGCTGTGCAGAGCTTTTAGTTTGATGGAGTACCGTTTATTTATTTTTGTTTTTATATCCCCTGCTGTTGGTATCAAACCAACAAAAATATCACTTAGATCAATGTCCAAAAGAACATAGCGTCCTTCTATTATACCACTTAAGCCTTTTGGATGCAAGGGGCAGGAACAGAAACTCCAACTCAAACTGGGTAAAAGAAAAAAGGGGTGTTTATTGACTCATAAAACAGGACTAGCTGCAGGGGCAGCTTGATCCGCAAGGTAGAACGCTGTCGTCAGCGCTTGGTTTCACAGCCTCTTTCGGTTCTGCTCTGCTCCCCGTGGGGACTTTATTTTCAGACTGGCCCTGGCAGTAGCACGACGGTGGCTGGGGCTAAGTTCACAGCTTCACATCATGAAATACAGCAGAGGAGAATATGCTTCTCTCAGAAGCACCAGTACAATGGTTAATTTTATGTGTCACCTTGAGTGGGCCACGGGGTACCCACATATTCGGTTAAACACTATTTTGGGTGTGTCTGTGAGGGTGTTTCTGGATGAGATTAACATTACAATCAGTAGACTAAGCAAAGCAGGTGGCTCTCCTCAGTGTGAGTGGGCCTCATCCAATCCACTGAAAGCTGAAACAAAACAAAAAAGTAGAAATAGGGAAAATTCACTCTCTCTCTGCCCGACTGCTAGAGCCGAACATCGGTTTTCGTCTGCCTTTGGGCGGGAACCATCAGTTGTCCTGTTTCCCAGGCCGTCAGACTCAGGCTAGAGCTACCCAACTGGATCTCCCGGCTGCCCAGATTGCCATCGCAGACCTCCATAATCACATGACCAAATTCCTTATAATAAAGCCCTTTATATATCTTCGGTTGGCTCTGTTTCTCTGGAGAATACTGACAAATATACCCAGCAAAGATCTCTGTTTCAATAATCTCTTGTAGTATAACAAACCATCGAAAAGTTTGGTGACTCAAAACACAACTATTTTATTATTATTTTTTGTCATTCTTCAATATAGTCTGAGCTCCATTGGGTGGTTTTATTGCTTCATATGGTATCTGTGGGGGCTGGAAAGTCCAGGATACTTTTTCACTTACGTGTTTTTGGTGCCTCAGCTGGGATGGCTGAGGTGCTTGGTACTATTCAGGCCTCTGTCTACTTGGCTTCCCCTAGCTTGGGCTTCCTCACGGTACGGGTGGCTTAGGATAGCCATATTTCTTACGTGGAGGCCAAATTCCAGGAGGAAAAGCAAAAGCTGCCAGGCTTCTTAAAAACTAGGCCTGGGATAGTCACGTGTCATTTCTGCGACATTATATTGGTTACAGCAAGTCACAATTCCATCTGGGATTCAGGGGGCAAGAACATAGATTCCGCCCCTTGATGGCAGAAGCAGAGCATGCATACAAGGAAGGGAGAGACGGTTGGGGTCCATCTGGGGAGACAGTCACCTGGTGACTGTGTGCGTTCTATTGAGTTCTGAGCCTAGGTTAAATTAGTTGGTTTACAGACTGATGCTGAGACCTGGAAAGGAAAAAGGAAAGAATAGACATCAGGGGTACAATCACCACATACCCCTTCCTGAATCCATGACTGGAATATGTTGAATGCCCATCAGAATCCACCCCGAGAGCTAGAGATGGGGTCAACCTCTCCAAATCCAAATCCCTCCAAATCCGGGTACAGGTTTTGTTTTTTCAAACTTTTT
>PVKM010018753.1:0-24793 GCA_004027735.1 Carollia perspicillata | reverse complement strand
GCCCCAGTCATCCTGCGGAGCAGCCACTCGCTCGGCTGGTCCCT
The DNA here is from genome assembly GCA_004027735.1 of Carollia perspicillata. Classification (NCBI taxonomy): domain Eukaryota; kingdom Metazoa; phylum Chordata; class Mammalia; order Chiroptera; family Phyllostomidae; genus Carollia; species Carollia perspicillata. Next base: position 24,749 of record PVKM010018753.1, on the reverse strand, counting down.
TCTCCTGCCCGTGGGCTCCCCAGCACAGAGCTGGGCTGGGCTCCCTGGCTTCCAGCGCCCACGCCTGCGTCTCTGTCTTGGCAAATTCCGACTACATGTTTGGGGGCTTTTGTTTGTTTGTTTGTTTTCTTAACAAATTAATGGATTGTCAATCAGATTAGTTACCTCCTAGGGAACCCTGGAGGTACAATAATCCTTCTGGTTGAAATTAGGTCGGTTTGGCCTTAACTTAGAGCTTGCTGTGCTATTAGATACTTTCTGAATACTTGCAAATCTTTTCCTTAAAAAAAAAGATTTTATTAATTTATTTTTAGAGAGAGGGGAAGGGAAGGAGAAAGAGAGGGAGAGAAACATTGATCGGTGTGCCCCAACTGGGGACCAAACCTGCAACCCAGGCACGTGCCCTGACCAGGAATTGAACCCGTTTGAGTCTGATCACATAGGAGTCTTAGAAGGGCAGTCTTTCACCAGGTTGCCTCTTTCCCAATTCCCAAACGATCTCCCTGGCTCGGCAAGGCCAGCATTGTCCCGTATCTGCCCTGAGGGCTGACCGCCCCTCCATCAGCACTCCGTTCCCCTGCAGGCCCTGACCAGCCCCTGCCATGTCGCACCTCCAGCCCGGCTTCTTGCGTTCTGCCGCTGTTTCCCCTGTACCAGCCAGCTCATCTCAGTGTGGTTCACAGACGCTCCACTCAGACCTCCCAAATGTTGGCTAGGACCTGACCATCTCTTCTTAAAGGCTTAAGAATAACAAAAGCGTTTTTAAACTGGTCAACATATATGGTTTTTACAGAGTCCACAGCTATGTCTGCCTGTGGGAGCCCCGGGCTGGACACCTCTGTCTCGTGAGGTCCTGCCAACCGTGTCGAGGGCACAGTGCCAGGGGTAGCGCTCTTACTCCAGTCCAACTCCTCTGCCAGGGACCATCGGTTCCTCCAACCTGCAGGAAGAAAGAAGCATTTCTGCCTTTATTCGTGTCCAGAGTCTGCCTCTCAAGCCCTGTTTTCTCTCGGGATAGGTATCCTGTGGAAGGTTTTACAGTGACACCGTCCAGTCCTTTCAAAGGAAAGGCGTCCCTAGAGGGTCACCTTGCCTTTGACCTGCTTACCAAACAGCTGTCTGTTGTGCGTGCGTTTTGAACATACTGTGTGTTACTCCAGTTCAACAGTGCGGTCCAGTTCGCTTCCACCCCCAGTTGCGTATGGAGATCAGGTCTCTGTCCTTCAACAGCCGCCTGAAGTCTCTGCTCTCAGTGACCGAAGAATGTCCTCTAGGCGAGGATGGGGACAAGAACAAAAGCCCAAAACTCTTAATAAGAAACACATTTTGAAGTGCATTATAAATCTGAATCAGAAAGATACATTTTTCCTAAAATAAGTCATCTCTCGAGAGTCAGCTTGTCCACCTAGAGGACAACTTCTCACGTGAAGCAAAGCTTCAGCTTTTGGAAACACAGTGCCATAAATCTATCCCTTCCAGAATAACGTTTTGTGCTGCCTTCACAAACCAAAGGCCCCTGCAAGTATTTTTTTTTTCCTAAAATAAAGGAACAATTTACTCCCAAAAGTTATTATGGACATTCACTTCTATAGAAACAAAACAAAGAGAAAAGTTTCCCTTTTAAAATTAGTTATTTCTGTTCTAGCTATATCCTTCAGCCTTTGAGGGGGGTCTAGCTCAACCAAAATTCTTCCACAGCCACGTAACAGTATACTGTGTCAAAATATTTTTCTTTTTCTTTTTGGCTATTAATTGGCTTTTTTCTCCTTACTGGCCAAAGTAGCAAAGATCTTTGCATTAAGAATAGTTGCAGAATGCAAGCTAGAAACCTGGATGAAAATCTAACCCCATTGATTATTTCAGGTGTCTGGGAGTGCGAGAAGAGAGACAGACATATACCTTTGATGGGTAAAAATATTAAAGAGGAAGAAGTTTTTCCTAGTGATGTTGGTGGATCCCCTGAGCAGTGGGGATCCTCATGCCACCATCCTTGCCAAACAATTACAGTGGATCGACATCATGGACCTCTTGATACGATGTACCGAGAAACACGCAACATTATTTTTTATATTTTTGCCCCAAATGTGTAACTTCTGTCCAAACAGGAAAACACATCAGACAAATGCAAATTGAGGAACATTCTGTAAAAGAAAAAAATCACTGTATTTCAATAGTGATTATTCTTAGCAATGTTAATATTAACTGATGTTAATGCTGTGATTACATTAGATCTCTTCATGAGAGGAAGTGAAAAATAGAAAGGAATTCCTGTAGTAAGTCTGCAATTTTTCGTTAAGTCTAGTTACTTATTTTTTTTCAACCGAGGAGTAATCTGCATCAATTATGGAGGAGGTTTCAGCAGAAGATAATTTATTGCTTCCCAAATCATTTGCTGCAGATATTTAGACACACCTGGGGTGCCTGCAAGAACTTATGGGGACAGTATCTTCCATGTGCATAAACTCGCAGGGCATTTATGGAGCCCACATGATACATTTCCCCTGAAGTAAAGGTGGTGATGATGGAAAAAACCTGGGGGTGGAGGCCAGGTCATTGACCAAGACGAAGCAAAACAAACCGCATTCAAACCTTTCTGACCGGAGACCTCCTTTATAAACTGTGGGAGACGTGCGTTTGAAGCAGGTATTTCTGGAATTAACATAGTGAAGGTTTTCACACAAACAGGTCAGAGTAATTTCTTCTTCAACTATTTTGTAAATGGAATGCTTTATACTTTATAGATTCCAGAGGTGGTGACAATCATATGGATCGTTAGTTGCATTGTTAAACAATTCAAAGATGTGCTTTATATTGAGAAAACATTTGTTCATGAATCAATTATGGACTGAACGAGCGCTACGTGGGAATCTGGAACCCAGTGCTAGAATATAATGAGATCAGCCCTGTGCTGTGGAAACATTGCTTTGTGACAGGGTAAGTGGGGTATTAGAATAGAAAGAGATAGGAAACACCAACTCAAAGAATTTATGTCACCCCTATTCGCCAATAGTACCAATTCATAGTGGTGCTACTTACAACAGCCAAGAGCTGGGAACATCCTAGGTGCCCATCAGTAGCTGAGTGGATAAAAAACTGTGGTACATTTACATGATGGAATACTATACCGTGGAAAGGAAAAAAGAACTCCTACCTTTTGCAACAGCATGGGTGGAACTGGAGAGCATTATGCTCAGTGAAATAAGCCAGGTGGTGAAATACCACATGATCTCACTTGTAGGGGGGAATCTAATGAACAAGATGAACTAATGAGCAAATATAGAACCAGAAGCATAGAATCATGAAATAGACTGACAGCGGTAAGAGGGGAGGAGAGAGGAGGGGACTGTTTGAAGGAAGCTAAAGGGATTAGTCAAAGAACATGTATGGACAACATGGACATGTAGACATGGACAACAGTGTGGGGATTGACTATGGAAGGCAGGCGGTCTGGGTAGGGGGAGGCTAGGGGGAAAACTTGGGACAACTGTAACAGCATAAACAAAAAAACATTAAAAATTTTAAGTCATAAAAAAATTAAATTAAAAATTAATTTAAAAAAAGGGATGGAGATAGAAGTTTGAGGTTACTCCTGGGTTGAGGGAAGATATGACAGGGGTCTTCCCTGATGCAATGTTAGGAAGGATAAAGAAGATAGCATAATATTAAAAGATAAGATCACTAGCAAGAGAACAAAGAATTATATGATCTCAAACACTGTGCGAAATGTTGAAAAGAAAGAGGGAGAGATACGGAGTGGGTGGAGAGAGGAGTGGAGATGATGAGGACATAGCAAGGGAAAAATGAGGTAAAAAAAAGAGGAAGAAAAGAAAGTCAACAGAAGACAGAGGGAAAGAAAGCAATTTTTAAGGGGGAAAAAAACTTAACGTGAATCCTCAATTTCTTTAAACTTTTCTACAACTTTTATCGTAGCCAACTCTGAAAGACTTCTGTAATACCAGATAACAACCATCATAATTCTAGATAATACTGGCCTCAAACAGTAAAATATGGGTTCTAATATGATTTATACCCTGCAGACCTGCACATTTTTTTTTCTGAGACACTTATTAGTAAGCAGTAAGTTATCAGGAGACAAGTGCCCTTCCTTAGTTACAGGCTGTTTCTCGGAACTCAGCTATGCTCATCACCAATAAGTAAACAGAGTGGGCCGAGTCTATTGGTACAGGTTAAACTGTTCCATGGAGTGGCCGTGAAGCAGATTCCTGACAATGATCAATCTGGGTGGATTTTATCTGTGTCCACAGAAAGGATGTGGAAAACAGAAAGTACATTTATTCATTCTTTCGGGAAATACTTATTAAGTCCTACTGTGTATCAGGCAATACTCCAGATTCGAGAATGTAGTTGGGAAAAAGAAGAACAAATATCTCTGCTCAAAAAAAGGGTTTTCTCTATAATACATGTTGTATAGAAACTAAAACAGGGTAGATAGAACTTGACCTGCCCGTGGACTTGATTTAGATTTTAAGTTCTCCAAGGAACTACCTTCTGAGCGGGGAGCTGACAGAAAAGCCAAGGTGGCCATGAGAAGGTGAGAAGGAGTCTGGGAAAGAGCTCCAGCCAGAAGCATGTAAGGGTTTCAGGCACAAAATCCACCCCAGACTCTGAGCTTCAATCATGGCTTTTCCAATCACCAGCTGTTTGATCTTGGTTAAGTTTCTTAATTTTTCTGTACCTCAGTTTTCTCATCTGTAAAATGGGGATAGTGAGAGAACCCCCCAGATATTGAATACTTGAATAAAGTGCCTTTTGTGTTTGTTATACACACACACACACACACACACACACACACACACACACACACACAGAGTCACCCTAGGCTTGCACTTGGAGACAGTTAGTAAAAGGACATTTTAAATGTGTAACACTTACACTGAATCTTGAGGTTTCGTGCAGTAGAGGAAAGAGTAGATGAAAAAGCTATTTAGAAACAATTCAGGCTACTGGTGTCAGTTCAAGTAATTTGGATAGATAGGGGCACAGACATGTATCAGGGAGATACTCTGTTATCTATTCTGCCAGCTGATGGTTGATGGTTGACTGAGTCAATTCAATATCAACACGAATTCCCAATTTGGGGTGAGGTGAAAAAGGAGACTTTATTCAGTGCACAGAGTTCAATTTTGAGTCACAAAGCATGGCTGTGAGAGCAACATGGCATCAGGAGGGCCTGGGGTGAGGCAGCCCTGGGTCAGGCCCCTCTCTGGCTACACAACGCTGCTCACCTTCTGCAGTGGTCTGCTCCACAGACATCTTCAGTGTTTCAGCTCTAGCAAGGAAACACAGTCTTTGGTCAGGTGGGAAGGGAAACTGTGCTGCCTGAGCTAAAGGGTAACTGGCTTTTATAGACAGAAGTCCCTGCCCTGGTTCCTAATTGGTCCATCTTCATGCAAATGAGAACTACAAATCCTCAAAGTCTGATTGGTCCAAAAGACACTGTCTTGATTGATCAGAATGGAGGCACTTTGATTGGTCAGTGAAGATGTTGGTCAGCACAGCTCCAATTGGATGAGGGAAAGCCTCAGTCCTCGTGGTGGAAATACAGTTCCAGGAAATCCTTTATCAGGGCTGGCTCAGATGGCAGCGACACAGTGTAGGCAGGCAGCTCAGAGCACAGGCAGGTAGCTTAGTGCAGGCTTCTTAAAATGTGGTTTGTATGAGAAGTCCCCGTGTAGAAATGGTTGCTAACCCCCCCTTTTTTTGTCTGTTTGTTTATCTGTTTGCTTTAATTTGAGCCAAGTGAGCCACCAGGAGCCTTCTTAGTAAGTATCTTCTTTCGTAAGGCCCATAATCACTTTGTGACAAACTGTGCCAAGACTCAGGGCTCAAAATGACAATATTATTACCTCTCACAATTATGGGGAATGATGGGTTCACCTGGGAACACTCATGCAATTGCAGTAAGATGGTAGTGGGGCTAGATTTAACTTAAATAAATATATCTTAAACTTCTTACCTTGCACTGTGATACCTAGGCTGGAATGGCTGTAACAGCTAGAGGCTAGTTACCCCTCTCCCTCTCCACATGGCCTCTCCATTTGACTAGCTTGGGCTGCCTCAGACAATGGTGGTGTCAGGGTAGTTATTGCTTTTCCATGGCAGTTTCTCCTAGAGTAAGAGCGAAAGCTGCTAGCTTCACGAGGCCTGTGCAAGGGAACCGACACAATGAAATTTCCACAACACTCTGTTGGCTGAAGGAGCTAGTCCAGATTCAAGAGAGGAGACACGGACTCCAGCTTTGATTGAAGGGTCAAGGAATATGTGGCCATTTTCAATCTGCTTCCTCATGTGGATAAGCATGATTTCTTTCTTCTCCATGAACAATGAGCCACATACCTCAAAATAGCTTCTTCTTCTCTAATCCCCTTCCTAAGCCACAGGATGTTGCTATTTAATGAGTACTTGCACCCTGCTCATTATGCGTCAGCTATGGTTTGAAGTATGTTATGAATAACAACTCACTTTCTCATCATTTCCACCCTAGGGTGAGTGCTATCAGCCTCATCCCTTTTTGTGTAGATGAGGCATAGAGCATTTGGGAACATGGGCAATAAATGACAGAACAGGAATGCAACTGGGCTCCCGGGTTCACCTTCTCAAATGCCGTGCTTGGTTGCCTGCATGTGCAACTCCGTTTTAGCCTTGACCCTCACCAGTACAGTGATTGCTAAGCTCCCTGTGAGCAGAAGTCCTGACTTACTCTTCTGTATATCCTCAGTATCTGGCACTGTGCTTAGCAACTAGAAGATGTTAAGTGAATGGGTTTGCCTAAATGAATAAAACTAACAACAGAAGGCATAAATGATTCCTAGACCTTTGGATCTGTCATTTAACAGGACTGTGACCCACCAATTATGATGCAGACACATGCTTTTCATTTTCAGTCTCATTGGGATGAATTTAGAGATTTATGCCATTTCTGCTTTCTTCTGTGTCTAAGCACTCACAATTTATTGCTCTCTAGGAATATTCTTAGTAAGTCTTACAACTCAAATTTGGTTCCAAGACAGGGGTTAATGGGAAAGTTTGAAAAGGTGTTAAATATTATATATGAATCAGAAGGTCAGTCGGCACTTGTGGGCCAGATAGTTCTCATCATAATGACATTTTAAAAGAAATGACATCTTGCACACTAACTAGTGTTTTTTTGCCCTATTTAGACATCATCTCTTTAAACAAACAGGACAATCAAAACTGATTTTCTAGAACTGTAAACCCCTAAGTATACAATTTAATTCAGGGCATTGTTGACGAAATGCCTTTGTTATATGTAGGGTCACTGAACATATATTACTTGCCGGTGTATCATAGACATTTGAAAATATGTAGGGCTCAGCAAATATTATTCATTTCATTCATTTATTTCTTGCCAGCTTCTTAAAGTGATGTCAAATTTTAAGACAGAGAAAGCCATACTTTAATCATTGAACTATGTGACTCAATTTTAAAAGAAGCCTCTTGACAAATAGAAAAGGTTTCCAAAAATTATTTTCCCCTAGATAAATAGGAAAAATTGTGAGAAAGCCAAAATGATTACTCTGACTTTTCATTTATTGATTTGAGTTCTTGATCAGAAGAATCCAGCAATGTTTTCCCCTGAAACCAAGACACACAAACACACATAACTATGTTCATCTATATAATATATGCAGAATCCAGAACAAATAATGCCCCTTTTTATTACAAAATCATAAGCCCATAATTCTTTATTATAACAATGTCACACTCAAACACACCACATGACATTTTAGGTGAAATGTTGAAATTAAAACTGTAAGTGATTACACCCATATTATCACCCTACCAACCACACTCAGGCAGGCGTTGCTTCTACCGGACCCTGTATGTTGGAAATACTCCCAATATTTTGAAAATATCCCCTCTGAAAATTCTTAGTTATAAATGCTCTGTTTTAAATCTTTTCTTAAAATGAATTTATTAAAAATGTGAATTATTTTCTACTACAGGATTTGTACATATAATGTTTCTTGTAAAATAGAAAACAAAATCTTATTTTTTCCAAAAAGCAAACTCAGAGATCTGAAAAAAGTAAACACTGAAAAGATAGAAAGACAATTTCAATCTTGTTTTAATAAAAGCATGCTTTTCTTATTAAAGTTTTAGGATGGATTTAAGATGCATATAACAGAAACCAGGGATACGGTAACCAGCACCGCACACAGTTGGAGAATCTAATAGAACTGCAGACCTCGAGCCTCCGTCTCCTGTTACGATGATCTTATCTGAACTGCTAACTGTAGTTATTAGTCTGGCTTGTCAGCCATCTGCATTGGACCGAGAAACGATCATCCTTTACCTCACTTCTCATTTTTAAGTAGACGTAGGGGGAACTGAGGGGCAGCACAGAATATGTCAGATGAAATGGTATAGTAGAGCAAAACAGTTTTATTATTTTATCTTTTCCTTCGACTGAGGAATAACTCTACCATGACGGAGGTTCTGACAGCAACCAAGGAGATCGTAGTGCTGAGTGAAGTTGGTAGACACTAAAAGCAGCGATGAAGCTTACTTACCAGGCCAGATACTTGAGCAAAGCCTGAGAAGTTAGCAGCCATATATTTGACGGTGAAAGTCCTCGAATATAGAGATAACCTCTTACATGGTAATTAATAACTGAAAACGCACACCTTCAGAAAAAATTACATATACATGGATTGTTTTCCTGTTAGCTAACCCTGAGATTTCCTGCTTCCAGGTTTGAGGCATACCTGTGCCACACCCAGAGAAGGCTTAGCTTCTCATCATTGTACAGTTGCTTTCATTGACTTTCCTGAAGACACCAGGCTGGGGATAGGACTCATTTACAGAATAACAGATTAGAAGGAAACTTAGAGGTTATGAAATCAATCTCCCCTTCTTGCTTTTCAGGTGGAGGGAAAAATGAGTCCCAGAGTGGTCAAGCCGTCCCGGGTGCACAAGTCTTCAGGGTCTCGTTCATACCAAAAGCAGAGGTAAATCTCCCACCTCCCAGTGGAACATTCTGATGAACTTGAGCACAACAAAGTGATTGCTACCCAATGTTCACAAAAGCAAGGAGAATGCTATTCATAAATAAGGGAACGAGGAAGCAACCTGAATTGAACCCCTCTCTACATTTGAACAATACTTATGCCATACACACACGTGTGTGCGCGCGTGTGTGTATAGATATATGTATAGATGTATATTTGGGCCAAAGAGTTCAGCCACTGTTCCTGTAATTAAATCATGGACTGTAACCTTTTACTTGAATAAATTGAAACCTTGAGAGGTAGAATGACTTGCTCAGGGGCATGCATTTAGTTGCCAAGCAGACACCAGTCACTACTCTGTGACTTTCTCCCAAACACCACCTTTGGTTCAGAGACTTCCTCTTACAACCAAGAAGTGCCGCTCTCATAGCCACCAGGGCTTCCAAAGTTTGGGACAGGACAAACACATGGGGAACCTTCCAGAACTGAGGGGTTTAGCACTGTTGACAACGCATTATTTAGGACACTGCCTGGTGCCAGGATGCTTTGCCAAAAGGCCATGTAGTCACATTGCTCGAGGCTCAGGGTTCTTTTAGAAGTCCCCATTCTCACAGAATTGCAGGGTAGGAAACAGTCTGTGTTTAAACAGAATAAAAGGAGATGAGTCTTTGATAAAAATATAAGGTCCTCTTTATTCAAATATCCTCTGAGCAAGAATCCATAAGCTCATCTCTCTGGTTTCAGAGCAAAAAGTACAATGGAACATCTTTCAACCCAGTGCCGAAACTTGACATGAAACAGAAGAATGGAGCAACCAGTCCAATGGAAAGCGGAGCGGCCACCCGAGCACGCCACAACCATGCCACGCTCATGCTACTTAGGCAGAGGGCTGAGGGGAAAGGACTCGGCAGTTAAACACTCAGGGAAGCAGGAATGACTTGGCCCACATGAAGTCCCTCTTGCTGGATCCGAAGACGTCGGCCCTGTAATCATACAGATGGGCCACACTCGCCCAGGACGGTTTTAAAGCCCAGATACCCTGCGGACATGGAGTGCACTGTCAAAGACCCTGGGAGCCTGCAGGACTCTGTCTCCATCTAGGGCTGTGGTCCTTCTTGCCACCATTGACATTGGCAGGCCCTGTTCTGCCTGAGGCATTAGATGTCTAATGTGATCAAATTCAGACCCTATAATTTGAATTCAAGCCAAGCCACAATCAAATCATAAAATTTCCAAAGCTGCTACCATCTTGGAAATGTCAAATGTTGGGTGGGGGAGCAGAAAATGACTATACAGGGAATAAATAGAGCCATTTTAATGAATTTTGCATCTGGTTCCTATGTGAGACCATCAGTCCATTAGATATAATTTAAACATCCTGATTAACATGTCATTACCTTACATGACTGCTGGGGGGGGGATTGTGTCTCCACGCACCGCACATACCCAAATAACCTAAACTCCTTTGAGTTTTAAGGTGCTAAATATAGTGCTCTCAGGCCACTTAGACTGTGTCTGAGGTCTGCTTGATATTAGGCACAAAAAATAAACCTGAGAAAAAAGGATGTTTTTACACTGCTCAGATATTAGAACCCGCTGGAAGCAGGGACGGCTTTGGCAGTCAGTGTCGGACCTCCCTGGTGTCTGAGGAATTGTACGCTCCTTTCTAAATCCTTTCGGAAATTGCCAGTTTGATAGAATAACATTGCAGGAAACCACTCAAATTGGACATATTTGTTGTTTTATGTTCTGCCAGGCAAATGTCAGAACAATGCCAGGAGACCAGAGCGGTCAGAACTGGAGGGAACAGGCGGGGCTGTGGAGGGAGTGAGCGAGGAGCGAAGGAGACAATGAGGACATCGAGAATGGGAGTATTGTAAATGCAGGAAATAAACTCTTGCTTTTGAGAGTTAAAAGCAAAAGAGATTGCGTCTTCTCAATCGTCTTGTGTTCAACAGCACGACGTTCAATTTGAGAATTTTTGTTGTAGAATTTAATGGTTGTGGTCAACGGTTTCCTGCTAAATCTCTGTCCACTGGCCAGTACGTTGCCAACCAGAAGACTAAATTCAAGGCTTCCTGGGAGAAGTCACTCATGGAGAGTTATTCTCCCACTTTTATGCCATTTATCTTGAATACAAATGTACTTTACTACTGGGATTTCTTTTTGTTTTTTTTTTTTTGCTTTGAATTTTTTAGTTACTACACTGCATGTCATATAAATCACTTTAATTAATTAGGAACAACAATTTGCTATAATCATCTCTTCAATCTCATGTTTGAAGTCCCGTGAAACATTTTTTTTCTCTATGTCTGACAGTATAATAGAACTTACTGGTAGTGGTTCTGAGGAGCCCTGTAGGAATTTATTTTTCCAGAAAGATCGGTGTGGGGAAAGGCTGCATGACGACCGTGTTAGCTTTGCCCTTTTTAAATGTGGCTGACTCATAAATTAGAAACTTGATTCTCTCTCCCTGGCTTGAGATGGTTTCTTAGTGAGCAGATGGGCTGTTTTATTTATTTATTTACTAACCGATGTGGATTCAGACCCCTGATAGCTCTTTAACACCTTAGTGACTGTGGTTATATTACTAGCGCAGGCACACAGTGTCCGGTTACCAGAAAAAAAACTTTTTGCTTCATCTCCACTGAAGTATTGGACCCAGGGCCAAACACAGGCTCTCTGTTTTTGCCAGGTTATCATTACATGTTAGCACACTGAACAAATTTGATACTGACTGAAATGGAATGTTACTTTAAAGTCAATCAATCTACTTTATTTTCCATTTCAGTTTAAAAAAAAAAAAAACCCTGGAGCTTCCTATCTAAAATATATGCATACATTAGTTTTGCCAGCAAACAAATATAAAAGCTATGTCTCATTTTCAAAAATGTAACAATACACCCAACAACATTTTTATAAATCAGAATTTGAATTAGTGAGTCTTTGGAAAATATTAATGTTTAACCTGAGATACATTTTATCCAGTTCCTCTAAAATTAGGGATTTTCTCATGCTATGCCTGTGAGAATACTTTGTGTGCTCCAAGAATGACTCCAGTAGGTTTGCTGGTGACTGTTTTTACCTAGCAGGTACGAATGGATGTATAAAGGAGACGGAGTGAGTTGCCCAGTGTCACAAAAAGTTATAGCAATGGACTTACACATCACCTAGAACTGATTGTGAAAGCCTTGCTAAATCACACTCTCTTGTGATCGATTTTCTGCACTGATACAATTGCTTTGCTGAAGCAGCAAGAGAATAAGGGAACCATTTGCTGATCACACAGGCCTTCAGGCAATGGAGTAAGTGATAGTTACACACAGAGTCAGCCGAGTCTCCGAGGTAGGCGGAATAGGTGCTCACGTGTGGGGGGCGATTGAGAGCTGCAAAAACCTCCTACTTATGCATCCCCTGAGCTGCTTTTATCAAGGTCAGACAGCTTCAACAAAGGGTGAACTATCTTCATCCGTTTTTTCTCTGATTCCTCAGTGCACATAAACGAGCGAGTACTCCATCCCCCAGCCCACCCCACCCCGCTCCACTTGCCTTCTGATTTTATTTGTCCCCAGCTCCCTGTTTAGATGCTCCTTCTTCTCCAGGTCTTCTCCAAGGCCCTTGCCTTGCCATGCCCGTCAGCAAAGGAGTTTGACATTGTTAAATAGTTGAAAAAAGATCAGAAGATAAATATTTTAAGACCTATCAACAGTACAAGACATTTGAAACTCAGTGTCCCTATATAAGTCCTTACTGGAACCCGCCATTTGTTTACGCTTTGTCCGTGGCCACTTTTACTATGTAACAGCAGAGGTGAGCAGTTGTCCTCTTCTGTGTGGCCACAGCCTAAAATATTGACCACTGTCCCCTTACTAAAAAAAAGAAAGTTTGCTGAGCCCTGTCCTGGACTCCTTAATCAATCAGTAAACTTGATGGCCTTAAGTGCCTACAGGTCTGTGGTGGCTAAATGTGTGTCTTCACTGCTGGGGTTTAAGCTTCACCGACAAGCTTACTTGTTCAGTGTAGCATCCCCAGCACCTACAGGACAGCGCCCGAGCCCATAGGATGTGAGATGCCGAAATTATTAACCCTTCCTGGGAATGTTTCCTTTTATGAATGATTTTGTAAATAATATGATTCATACTGAGTTGTTCCTTTATCAGCTAAAATTATTTTGCAAGTAACTCTGCTCCTGGTTAAAGCAAACAAACAACAAAAAAATAAAAAATAAACAAATAAACAAACCACAGATAAGAAGACAGGCAGTGATTAAGCAAGAGATTTACCTACAGTTAGATATCTTTTATTTTCTTATCAGTGTTCAGGTAACACAGGATACAGAATTTTTGAAAATGTATTCCCATCACCCCTATTTGAGGGTTGAAAGAAGAACTGGAATTTAGCCTCAAATTTTATTCCTGGCTATCTGGGGAAGCTTTCTAGTAAAACTATTGTTTTAGTACTTAATTACCCTGGAGACTGCATCTCTTCTAGATTCGTGACATTGTCATGTTGACGCCCATGAAAGAAGATGCATGTGGTCTATAACTAACTTGCAGAAGCTCAGTGGCCACCACCTATGAACCCTAAAGGTGACAGCTGCTAACTGTGTTAGTTCGCCACTGCTGACAACACAGTCACACAGACCAGGTGACCTCAATAACAGCAATATACTTTCCCACAGCTCTGGAGGCTCCGAGCCTAAGAACGAGGTGCTGGCAGGGCTGGTTTCTTCCGAGGCCTCGCTCCTTGCCTTGTAGAGGACCCTCTCCCTGTGCGTGTCTGTGTCCTATTCCCCTCTTCTTATAAGGATGCTGGTCGTATTGCATTAGGGTTCACCCCGATGACGTTTACTCTTCATTACCTCTTTAGTGACCCTCTCTTCAAATACAGTCACATCCTGACCTACTGGGGGTTATGAGTTCAACATATGAATTGGAAGGGACACAACTCAGCTCATAACAGCAACCATAATAATGTTCAAGAAAATCGCTGTCAACAGATTTTTATAACTCCCAAAAGGATGCACAATAAACCACGCCCAAATTGCACCATGGGATAGCAGCCTCTCCAGTGAAGAAAAAAATATAACTAAGGCCCGGATATGAAATACAAATCTCTCTTCAGTCATTCAGGTTTATAGATTTGTCCACATTTGTCCTCCTCTCTCAAGTACTCGATTCTCTGGAAGTGGCATCCTAGTAAATTTAATGGTATCCTAGCAACACGAACAATATTATAGCATTTCCAAGCATCAAAGCAATTTGACTGACAAAGTGAGATATTTTGCTTTCATTTGTTCTGTCATTTATTCATCAAAACATACTGAAATGAAATGGTCCTATGAGGTCTCTCCGAGGCGGTGATAGAGAGGGGTTGCTGGGTGTCTGTCTACGCCGGGACAATATTTGAGCCCTTTTGTAGGCTCAAATGCTGATGTTTTTTTCCTACAGGGCGACTTTTCTCCCTTCTCTCTGCTCGTCAGTCTCTGGGACTCTGGTCCCAACTGCACTGAATACTGTAGCATAAGCTCAAAACATTCTGAACAACTTCAACTTTCTAGAATTGCTGCCCTCACATTGATAATATCTAGAAGCTAACCTTCCTTTTCCCATAGTTAGATTATCTAAAAGAATAACAATGTATATGTGTATAAATATTATCTCCTTTTAAAACCTTGACATTTAAAGGTTTTTCCTATCTCTTCCTTGAAAAAACAAAACTACTTTTCTTCCCTCATCTTCAGTCTCTCCAGGTCTGAGCCCCTGGAATAGTTCATAGAGGGGGAAATCCTGAAGGGCAGGTGGTTTTGCGGAACTCTGTGCTGTGCACATTTCCAGCTGCACTCAGAAACCACCCACCACCGCGGCAGTGCTCAAATTTTGTTTTCTTTTCCCTCTTCCTGTCCTCTTACTCCTCATTCTTCTTTTAAGCCCTTTTAAAAATCACCTGTTTCAGATTTTAGTCCATTATTTTATTTATCAATTCTAAAATGTAATTGAAATATATACAAAAATTAAAGTTCTCACATGCATGGGTGAGATTAAGACCAATAGTAGGACATTGGAAATTAATGGGCGTGAAGGTTTAGGGGTAGGACTTGAACTCTGTAATACGTACATCTTTGAATGAGAGCTCTCTGACCCAAACATAGCAAAATATGGTTACCAGGGAAGTGCCCGAGCTTGTTGTATTCTGCACTTTTCCCTACGATTGAGTTCTTTGGAGGCCGGGACTTGAGCGGCCTTCTCCATTCTCTCTGCTTGACTGGGGGCCGTCTCTGAAACCTCCCCAGCGTTGCTGCCTCCTGGAGCTCCATGCAGGGTTGCCGCTGGACCGAACGAGTGGTCAGTCTGTTTGGGCTTTCCTGGGAGTTGCACCTTTTTTTCTACAGGTCATCAGGGATTCTGCCAATGATAACATTTCCTCTTTTAAACAGAGAGTGATGAGTTTACTGGGAGGGTCGTGGTGGTGCTGGTGAGGGCGGATGAGACAGTTGTGTCTCATACCGTGAGGACTGGCCACTCATAGTTATCTTCAGTTCTCAGGGTGAATCATGAAGTCTTTCTAATAGTGACTCAAGAGGCCTGCTTTGTTACGCAATATTTGAGGTGGAAAGTGCTAGCATGAATTTCATTCCACAACAAGCAGTTTTCCCTCCAGTACCTACAAAGCCCTTCCTCTGTGGCCTTAAATGGGACCTTCCTTGCTGTCTTTGGTGTTCGACAGGCCACTCCCCAGGGCCCCCCACACCCTTTCTTAGTCCCTCACTGCTCTGACTGCTCTTGCCATGATGTACGGCTGCAATGTGTTACTAATTTGTGCCCAGCAGAACCAAATGTCTGTAAGTGAAGTCCCAACAATTAGCCAAGGAGAGGTGTTCACTTAAAAAAAAAGTAATTCAATAAGGCATTTTGCTATTGGCAGTTGAGAGGGCCCCAGCCTTTACAACTTGGGCTTAGCACACTGAACTCTCAACTGGCTGATATTGTCAGGGTTTTATTATAAACCTATTATTATTGTTTTTAATCTTGTAAATATTTGTTAATTCAATTTCATAAATATATGTGTTCCTTCTTCAGCAATTACCAATATTTCTTCACTTTGTTTACTTTTTATTGAACATACATGTTATCTTAATATATTAGTAAGCTTCGATTCAAAATTTAAATAAAAATTTCTCCGATATTCAAAGTTTCTAGTAACATTAAAACAGAGTTAGTGTTAGCTGACATAATCTAAAAATAGAACTTAAATTTTGTTTGTGAGTAATTTTAAGTTTGTATTAATGTCATGTTAAGTGTTAAAAATCAAGGAGTGATTAAGTAGTATAAATTATTTATCTGGAAGTTTTCAATTATTATTCAAATGGTAATCCTAGAAGGAATTTTTCTTTTTATTGGGAAATCAGAAGATAATGTATGAAGAAAAGGAGCACTTTTAAACAGTTCTTTTAAAAAAGCATAAAAGAAAATCTCCTCATATAGATTTCAATATTGCATTTCAATATGTTGACTTCTCTGGAGTTAACCCTGATTTTCTCTGAATCAGTCCCCTTGATAATCTGGCATTAGGAATTGTAACAAAGCCTTTGAATTGTTTTGCTATTAATGAGTAGGAACATGGAAACTGAAATGAAAGCTTTTTCTTCAAAGCCCTCGAAGCATGAAGCTATAATAGAATCCAATCTTGCTTACTGAACACTCTCTCAAGGCTGATTTATAGGAGGTTACATTCATTCAGTTTATAAATTTATGATTTTAGTGAGCTCGAGGTTTCCCAAAGACTTTTCAAAATCCACCTCCCTTTGAATGGGAAACTTACCACAAGTGCTATTTCACTTCTGAGGCTTCTTCGTGTTCTTAACGGCATGAATAATTGACATAATGCTCCCCTAGTTATGCAGCATTCTTATCTCATGTGTGTGAAATAATTGCTCTCATCACATCTCAATGATTTAAAATATATAACTCAAGGAACCAAAATCAAATCATCTTCGTTTTTCTTTTTCTATTAAATTTGAAAATTCTGAAGTATGAGAAAAATAGTAACGATAGGAGTAAATATAACAAATACTTGTAAAGTTATCACTCAGATGTAACAAATGTTAACATTTAAAAAGATTTGTTTCAGACCATGTGTCTGAGTTCTTCATGAATGTTTTTCTGTTTTTCTGTGGAGATATAAAACTAAAAGTATATACTATACTTTTGCAAGTTTTATAACTTTATATAAATAGATTCATTATATATGTACATATATTATATATGTATCTTACTGCAACCAGGTTTTTTAAATGTCCATTTTATTTTGGAGCTCAGTTAAATTTACTTATTTTTTTCCTTCGTATTTTTGTTTATTACCATGAGTCAGACATCTTGTATTTATTGCTAGAATCCAAATTCTCATCCCTTGAGCCTGACCCCAGAGGAGTGCTGTCACGCACCCACCCCAGCTTCTCCTGCAAGAACATCTAAAATTGCTTCGACACGTCCCTCTCGTGACAGGAATGCTGTGCTGGATGTGCTCTTCTCTACCGATGACTGTGAGGCCCTCGCCGCCTCCTTCAGAGAAAAAGGACAAAATGCACTGCACTTCCTACCAAGCATGTTCCACTTCTCAGGTCACAGCCAAGCCTAATCAGTCATGGTTAATGCTCCTCTAGTTGACATTTCCAAGAGAAGGAAACGTCTACGACCGTGACTTGGGGTCTACTTCCCTGACTCAAACTGAGTCTGATTCTATGAGGCAAAAGCTGCCTTCCTCTCCATCACAGAGGTTTTGCTTTCTCCATGCCATGGAGTCCAAGGTAGGAGGTCTGACCCCCGCAGGAAGAGGAGAAATTTGCTGCCTCAGGCTTATCCCTGAGTCTTGTTTTCCTGCTCCTTAACTGACTCTCCTCTGGGATGCTTGATCTTCAGTAACCTACTGCCTTGGACGTTGTGCTAGTTTCCTAGTGCTATTGTAACAAACTGCCACAGATTAGTGACTTAAAATAACACAAACATGTTGCCTTGCAGTTCTGGGAGTTAGAAGTCCACAGTGGGTCTCAAGCAGGGTGTCGGTAGGGCTGCGTTCCTTCTGGAGGCTCTAGCAGAGAATTTGTGCCCTGGCCTGTTCAAGCTTCCTGCATTCCTTCCAGCTTCAGGCTGCTTGCGTCCTTTGGCCTGTTGTCACCCTCCTTCTTCTCTCAAGCCAGCAATGGCTCGTTGAGTGTTCCTTGGGTCTCTCTGACACGGCTTCCCCTATCACATCTCCTCTGGTTCTCCTGCCTCCCTTGTGATCTCCTTAGGTCCACCCTGACGATCCAGGATGGTTTCCTTATTTTGAGGTCCACTGAAGAGCAGCCTTAATTTCCCCTTGCCATCTAACAGATCACAGGCGTTCAGACAGTAACATCTTAGGGAGCCATTGCTCTGCCCACTATGGAGACAAACCCTGCTTTACACCCAGGGTCATAATGGCATTAAAAAAGGAATCAGAAAATAATAGTATGGTATCACTACACTCCCCAAATTCTACGTTATTTGTCCTAAACACCTTTATACATAAGACATCCCTAGGCCTGTCCAGGGTGGGCTGCGTAAAGTCAGTCTAGCTTCTACCGCACGTAGTGATAAGATGCAGAGAACATCAGGTCTTCATGCTTCTTAGATTCAGCGTCTCCTCACCTGACACCCATAGGCAGCTGGTTAGACAAGGGAACACACACGCCTCCTAAAATCAAAAGGCAGCATACCTGTGAAAACTGTCTAGACCTACTTGTAAGAAAGGAAATGTGTCCCTATCAGAAATAAGATTTGCAGAATTTACACTCCCTAACAAGACACCCAATTTGAAACTCTAAACTGAACAACCAGTCATCGTGGTTATAGTATTTCTGTTTGACCTATTTCCTTGCGTGCAGCACTTCCTTAAGCACATGAGTGGTTCCTTCCTTTCTCTCTCTCTCTTCCCCCCTCCCCTCATGTACATATATTTTAAGTGTCCACTTCCCATGTTATCATTTTTACAAAACAATGGGAATTTTTTTCAAAGTTAAATTTAGTCTCCATTTCAGAAAACAGAAAACAACTTGCAACATTTACATGAGTGTGCTTTTGTCGTTATTTAAAAATTTACGGTGTGCAATATAATAGTCTCGCTGCCTATATATCTTTGATGTCCATATGTGATATGTTTCCCAAGCCTACTTAAATTCTAAACTATTTGCTTTTCTTGTCTGTGTATGTTCAGATTTTAGTCAAAACTTGTCCTCTTTTTGTATCCTACCCTTCGTTTCTTTACCTTAAATATCACTGAAAGAACTTGCCAGTGCGTTAACACAATTTCCAGGCTGCGCCTCCTCTAACCCCCATATAATCTCTTCGGAAGTTTATGTAAGCTCGCCCACATCCTACAATGTTTCGTTCCCATTTCAGCTTCTACTGAGCAAGTCCATTTTGTTCACTTAAAGCCAAGCTCAAACCATCAACTTTTGTTATTTTAAAACCAACATCGAGACCTCTTCTTGATGGGACCAAGAATATATTTGCTCCGTCTTTCTCTAAATCGTAAAGACCACTTTATCTTAATTGTCTAAAAATATAAATCTCATGGGGGCAAGGACTGCATGTTTTTTTTACATTTTATAACCCTCAAACAATCATGTGTAGACAATGTTGAAATGTTCAATTAACAAATGATTCAAGGCACTACCATTTCTTTCTTAAATGTCACATATTTTTACCCAGCTAAAAATATTTTCCTGTGGTCTTGGCATTTTGCATGTGACATGGCATCTGCTTTGAAAGTAACAATAGAATTATAACAGACCTCGCCACTGCTATTTTCAGTAAACTATTTTGTCATTGTAAAATCTTTTGTTAAAATGCAAGGAAAGATAATTATTCTTTTTTCCTTCACACCACTGAATAGAAATGCAGTGTGCTTACAATAGAAAAATTACCATTGAACTGTTTAATGAGGTTGATGTGGAGGCGTTTTGGTAATGTGCTGATCCTCTTGGGACCACTTGATATTTTTTTCACCCACGTTATTTCTGCCTCGGTAACTTAAACCTTGCTGCTCTGACCATAATCTGTCCCTGGGGCTTTTTTTTTTTTTTTGAGGGAAACAAATATATAATCACTTCCTTCCCTCTTTGACTAGAACTTGGCATTGCAGATATATCTGAATGACAGATTACCTAGCCTGGCACCATGAAATCAGACCTAGCAAGAGGCAGAGGCATTCCACCAGAGAATTCACTGTCTTGAAACCCGGGCTCCCCCTGCCCCGAGTATTTTAGAATTTCAGTTGCAGATTATCAAATCGAATATAAATTAAACAATAAAGAGTGATCGACTTCATTTGTATATGCCAAATAAATGCCTGCATTGCCTTTCCTCCCGCAAAATAAATGGGTTCGTTAATTAAGTAGTAAATTGTTTGCCGAACACTAGGAACAGATTATGATCAATCTCAGAATTATGATTATAGAGATAAGAAAAGTAAATCGAAAATGAAGGGAAGTATAAACAGGTAATTATGCCTGTGAAGACTGTGAGGGAGGGGCCGTCTATTTCATACCCGAATCCTGAGGGTATCAATATAGTTTGTATACAAGTTCTCAGTTTATAACATTTCTCATACTGCCTCTAGTTTTTCTCTGTTTAAGCAGCAAAACTAAAAGTGAGGATCAATAATTCTTGTTTTTTAAATTTCAAAGTTATGAAAATGCCTTGACTTACGAGTAAGTTTTTCCCTAAAGTGTTATACACACAAGCCTGCATATTTGTATTGTAAAGTTGTCTGGGTTTATTTCATCTTTAAAATCCATGCGAGTATTTCACTCAACTCCATACTTTGTCTGTAGTTGCGTTTCTATAGAAATAGTGTTTCCCTTCGGTATTTAGAGTAAAATTGATTCTCTCGGGGGAGGCTCCAGGTGTATGCTGGGGTCTTGCCTCTCACCCCCACACCAGCTGGGGCAGCTGTCCCCTTTCTGGGCAGATTCCTCCACCAAGGCGCCTGCTTTCTCCCGCCCGGGGCTCAGGCGGCCATGGGACAAGGGAACAGCCAAAGGCTGACTGTGTCTTGAAAAGGGAGCCACGACACGTGAGGAAGCCATAGTTGGTTTTTCAGTTAAAGGTTTGCTGCTTTCCTGTTGGGTATCTAACAAATAAGTAAAATGATCATTTATGCACACAAAACAAATTCTTGATTTACCCATCCTTTCAAAAATATCCTCTGTTAGATTGCTATAGCTGGGTCAGTGGAACCACTCAAGACTTAGGGTCCTTCTCTTCCCCTGACACCCTCTCCATGTGCAGATATGGTCATCTCTGCAGCCTGCCTTCGCCACTGCTCTGCACCCCCTCTACTATCTCTTAATCCAGCAACCGGAAGAATTTCCCACCCTCATTGCGCTCAGGTCCCTTCTCGAATGCAGATTCTCCCACAGAGATGCCTTCCCTGCCTGCCTTCCCTTCAGCTTTTACCATTCCCTGACCTTTACTCATCTCATGGTGTGCACTTCAACCCTCTTTAGAAATCGTTGTTTTCTTAGCTTCTAGAGTGGTCTTCTGCTAAATAAAAAACAAAATCCAAAGCCCTCGCTGTGGCCTTGACCGAGATGCCTCATTACCGTGGTCTTAGCTCATTGGCATCTCAGAGATGTCTTTTCGGTGTCTTGCCAAGGCTGGCATCTCTAAGACAGAAGTCTGCATGTGCCTGGAGTTACTCGGCCACACATCAGGCTGCTTGCGTATTCATAGATCAAGTCCTGACCCAAATACTTAAGATTTAGTTTTGCTTCATTGTTTAGTTTTGCAGTTTTTGGCCCCCCCAAGGGAATATAAATCTTGCCTACCTCATCCAACACTGCAAGTCCAATGCCTAGTATAGTGTCTGGCCTATAACAGGGGGTTGATAAGTATCTGTTGAATGAGTGAATAAGTGATTTGACCAGGATTCCGTAAAGCAAGCAGAGCATGTTCTTTCGAAGTTGTTGAGGAACGCTACGAGTTCAACATAAGAATAAACGCAAAGCAGAGAAATGGCGTATGCTTGTTTTTCCTCTCTTTGTCACATGGAAAGTTTTGGAGTGGATTGAAAGACCATTAAACTCTGTCAGAGACCTGTGTTCTAATTCCATGATATCACAAAATATATGCAGCACTTGCATTCAAAGATACCCATATATTTTCATTGAAATGTCAGCAATTAGCCTGGGGTGAGACTAATCACCTTATTTTACAGATGAGGAAACTAAGGTTTAGAGAAGATTTTCCAGGGACACACAGCCAGTTGCAGAGCTGAGACTGGAACCAAACTTTTTTAAAAACTATATTCTTTCCATTTCATCAATTAATTTTGATTTCTGTAGCCATGAGAGATGCAGGCTTGCTTTGGGCTATAACTTCTTCAACAACAAAGCAAAAATGACCCTCGTTCAGTAGAGTGTTACAAATATAATCAAGATGTGCCTGCAGTGCCCCCAGCCACACATGGTTACGAAATTTCTCTGAAATCCGTAAGACACCAGAGAGAAAATGATGATGACTTTCACAATAATCAGAATAATTTAAGACTAAAAGTTCTATACTATCATCTCATTTAAAGCTGTAATTGAATTTATTGTAAAATCTAGAATAAATGAAGATGCAACAAAACATTTTGAAATGGGAAAGTCAGCAGGCTTTTTTGTTTTGTTGTGTTTTGTTTGCATGGATCAGCCTGGGACATGTGCGCACGGAGGCATTTTGGTCCTCCAGAGACCACGGTGTCTTCTAATAGCCCAACTGGCCCAGCATCTTGGGGTTGACTGGGAAGCACTAAACTTGGAGAATCTTTTTGGATAACTTTGAAAGATTTCTTGCTGAGAAATGTTTCAAGTCCTTTTGTAGAATTCTTAATAAGTTTGGTGGTTATTATAACACTCTATTAAAGATACTCAACTCCACTGATAGAGGAGGGTATGTACTGTAGAATTTCACTTCATTTCTTATAAAGAGGCATATGAAGTATACTAGGTCAGCACCAAGAAAACTGGTCTCCATTAATAATTTTAACATAAAGCCTGGCTGGTGTGGCTCAGTGAATTAAGCACTGGTTTGCAAACCAAAGAGTTGATGATTTGATTCCCAGTCAGGGCATATGCCTGGGTTGTGGGCCAGGTCCCCAGTATGGGGTGTGAGGGAAGCAACCACACGTTAATGCTTCTCTCCCTCTCTTTCTCTTCCCCTTCTCTTCTGTCTAAAAATAAATAAATAAAATCTTTAAAAAATAATGACAATTTTAACATAAAGCCTTTAATGATAAAAGCAAGTTATATAATTATTGCCACCATTTCTTGAACACTTGGTACATGCCAGATATTTTAGGTACACTATTGCCAATACCTCAGCAGCCATGCAGGATGAATATTATTAAACATTCAATGACATGCTTGAGACCAGACAGCTAGCAAAATTGAAGAGCTGTGATTTGAGCCATGTCTTCCTTGATTTCAAAGTCCTACTCTTTTCCCCACTCTATACTATTTCATTCATTATTTCATCCATTGAACAAGAATTAATTTAATGCCTATAAAGTAGCAGGCACTGTTTGAATTTTCTAATAAAACAAAGTCACTTTTCTTATAGGACTTATAGTTTATATGGACAGAAGGAAAATACTAGTAAACTAATATACAACACAACATAGAATAATCTTAAGTATGTAGTTATACCAACTATGAAATAAAAACAAAACAGGAGTGCAAGCCAGGAAAGAGTGTTTGGTAATCCGATCAGAGAAATGTCCTGAGGACGCGCCCTTCAATTCAGGGGTGAAATATTATCAAGACTGATGTCACACCTTTCAGTTGGCCCTATCGGTAGTAAGCTGGTATTTTTATGCCCTGTAGTCTGTCTGACTTCCATATTTTCTCCCTCCATTAGTTTCTGATTTGGGAAAAGGGCTAATTTACCGATTGGCTTTCCTAAAACTCCAACTCACCTGTGGAAGGCAGAATCGTGGCCCCCAAAGATGCCTCCTTCCTAATCCCCTGAACCTGTGAATCCGTTACCTTGCCTGGCAAACAGAACTCTGAAGATGTGATTATGGTTAAGGACCTGGAGATGGGAGATTATCCTAGAGGACTCCAATCTAGTCATGTGAGTCCTTACAAGTTGGAATTCTTTCCAGCTGGGTCAGAGAGCGATGCAAGGGTGGAAGCGTGGTCAGAGACGCAACGTGAAAAAGATTTGACCCTCCATTGCTGACCTGGAAGATGAAGGCAGCTGCAAACTAACAAACTTCAGTTGATAGTGAGCAAGGAAATGAGGACCTTGGTCCTATGATGACAGGAAGCTGAATTCTGCCAACTACCCCAATTAGCAAGAAAGCAGTTCTCCCCTAGAGTCTTCAGAAGGAATGTAGCCTGGCTAACACCTGGATTCCAGCCCCATGAGACCTGTTTTGGAATTAGGACCTACAGAACTGTAAGTTAATACATATAATTACATATAATACATAACACATTGATTACATCACATGGTTATCATTTCCTTTTTGGTGTTGACAACAATTAAAATCTAGTCTTTCAAGGAGCCGATGGTGGTTTTAACATGAGGGTGTTAACTTGCTCAGGTGAAGATGAAAATTCCAATGGCCAGTAGAGTCTGCGTTTGAAAGTGGTTGTGTCTCTCAGCAGCCTTTGACGATGGAATACAGTGATGGGGAAAGGGAGGGTATTCCTGCTCGGCAACAGGGCAGAGGGCCACACCAGCAGCC